>CAXIVM010002848.1:0-37009 GCA_964035705.1 Porites rus | reverse complement strand
CTAATCAGTAGTATGTGCTCCAGGGTTCTCCACATCCGATCGCATCGGAAAACCGCTACCCCATTCCGGAGCTCAAAACAACGAAGTGAAGGGAAAGAACTTGAGACCAGTGGTTAAGGTCTCCTCAACCCATCAGCTACGTACCCACAAACTCATAGCACTGTGCGAGCATTACCTGCAGTAGGGTATTTTTGTATGTCTAGTTACTAGTTCGAGGCACATCATCACGTACTATACAACAAACTCTAAAACGATAGAACTGATGCTGGCAAGCAAGCAAAGACTTTGACTGGCTGCCATCCATTTCTCAACCTGCCCCTGCTGCACGCTTTTCCTGCTCAAATTGATCAGACTCTTGCATGACAGTTGAAAGACGATAGCACGTCAACCTCTGAAACCCTCATACCTTCACCAGCCTGGTTTCTTCCGGCTCAACCGCTCCATGGCTGCGATGCTCGTGGCATCCATGGAGCAGCCATGCTGCATTGCCCGTTGCATCGTGACAAGAGCAAGCACCGATGAGCTGTCGTGCTGACCCAGCCGAGAGCTGTGGTTGAAATGCAGGTAGTTGGCAAACACCATAAATGCGATACACGGTCCGTCCAAGTGCCCATGCGACATCTCTAAATATCTTAAGAAGCTCACACACAAACAAAAAAACATCCTGCCAAACCTGAACTTGGCCTTTCATGAAGAAATATGGGTTTGATTCGTGATAATTTAGCCAGATGTCACATCGATGTTATCATTGAACAGCTTTTGCCTCGGTTGCTCGGACACCACTTAGAGGCACTGACATATGTAACTATGTGAAGGCCCTCACCTCAAATCTCGATTCATAAGCTGGTGAGCAGCAAAAGCTCGAAATCCTGGAAGTGAGGCATCTGTAACGAAATACATACTATGCACAATATACTTGTTTAGAGGTCTACTTCCAAGCTGAGATATTCGGATCTTACCTGGTGCAGCTGCTGGCATCCAGCTATCTATATTTGGAAAAATATGGCGTGATCGAACCTGCACCACGTGGGAAGACACTGCCCATCATCAACCAAGACTCCGGTCCCCGAGCTGTGTTCCACAGCCCTGAACGAAACAGGCTGAACGCTGGGGCGGAGAGACGGTCGAAGTGAAGGCTTGAGGCTTTGCAAACCAAAACTGACCTGCAGCGGCTCTATCAACGAAATTGGTCGCGCTGAGATGGCTCAGCAGCATGACGCTGCAAGACTTGGCTCGACTATATTTAGATGAAAACAAAGGTGTATTACTGTATATATGCCCGGAACGATGCAAATCAAATGCAGTGAACTCCAAAAACTGGTAAAGAGATTTGAAGATTGAGGGCCCGCGGTATCGCAGTGCCCAAAAACATTGTCTTCTAAGACGGTCGCTTCCTGGGTCTCCCGACCACGCGGCCCAAGGCCGTGGCCAGGTCGCAGTTGAAACCGTGGATGAACACCAAAGCCTGACGTTCAGGGCATACAGAGCTACCAGTGCACCGTCTTCAAGAGCAGTCACTTGGGGTCAGCTCAGGTCTGTCAGCCCCCAGGTCAAACTGGTGAAGATCCGTTGATGAGTATCATCTGGCCGATCATATCGCTTAGGCTTGGGATTGAAGACCTCCAAAAGCCACCACTCAACGTAAACAGATGATTTTCAGATAGAGCCTTGCGTTGGACAATGATAAACAACCTGAAAACCAAGCCCGAGGCAAGGAGAAAGTGAACGAAACATGTGAACTCCCCGTTCTCACCATATCTCACCATCACTTCACCCCCAAATCCCCAACAGGCACCCTTCGAAACGCCTTGATTTGGCCCAGAATGTTCCGCTCCCTGCCTCAGCGTCCGGCCGTAGGGACCGCACGCGAGTGATGGAGGAGGCCACCACAAAGCCCGTGTTGTCACCTCGAACGAAGACGATGGAACGTACCATACAAAAAGCAGTGCACGTGGGAGTTGGTTGATATGGTTGAGAATGAAAGGTGTTCTTCCTATTGTCTCTCAAAAATACTTTTGGGGCGAGGAATCCTTGGGACCTTCCAGTGAGCCATTGATGCTACCAATAGCCATACCAACTTACCCCTCTGCGAGCTGCTGATCATTGAAGGTATGAACAAACACACATGGTATCTTGCATGCACCACCATTGAAACTGCTATTTTCTTGTCTGATTCCAGGCACTCATTGACTCGTCATGTCGACATGTCTTCCTTCCCGAGAGGCTGTTTCCATCCCCAGGAAGCTGTTTCGATCCAAAAGCACCTCCTCCAGTGACCCAGACCGGTCTCCCCCGGTCCCTGTGAGTTCTGAGGATCGGCACCAACAGGATCAACACCGGCTTTAACAGTTAACATGTTTATATTGGGTCTATCCTAATACCTGTAACAGGGGATGACCATGGTTAGGTTGCAGGCCTTGTTCAAAAATGGGTAATAATTGTTTTCTGACTGTTACAGGTAATAGATGGTAATAGGACAAACCCAATGTTTATATAATGCTGTTGTTTAGGCCCCAAAAAAACAACCCACCATTCGTTTACTGATCCTTTTCGACTCACATCGACGTCCGCCTTCTGGGAAATGGATCGGCACCTCGGGGCAGCATGTTCGATGTCCGGGATGATCGATGATCATCCGACATTTGACCTATCTCACCAGTATTGATCAAGCAGGCAGCACTGTTCTGCAAGTGCCCATCCACTGTGATCTGATGACCTGTGTCATAGTGTCATCTTCATTTCGAGCTTCTTGGAGCTGCGTGTTTGTTTTTCTAGTTCGAAGTCATGCTATTTGTAAGGATTCAGGCCTTAACGCTCACTTTGGAAACACAGTTGAAGGTGTGATCACCCCACATTCTGATAAAACATTCATGGTTGACTTTTCTTCCTTACTCATTCTCCCTCTGCTTTTAAGCTTTACAAAATTTAAAGTGAAATTAGTGCACGCAAAATGATCCATGATGTATGGTCAAGTTTGTAATACGAGTACCATTTCTGCTTAAGACTTGAGACATGCTAAACCAGCCAAACAATTTACGGTGCACAATCACAATCCACTCAATTTCGTTCCACATCCGCGTACATCCCCGCAGTCCAATTCTGGCAATACATGGACGACCTTTTTGCAAGATGGTATACTTCAATGTCGACTGAACCAAGTCGAGCCCACAAGTGAAACAAACATGTTTTGCATTGTGATGCAGGTATCCTAGTAGAGTACTAGACGTCATGGGGCTTGGCGGAAACCGGTTGCGGAAACTTCTTCCTTGACTCGGGCATCGACATCGACAAGAAACACATGGCTGTAGGTGGCACCAGGAGACCGACCGGTTGACCTATGTGGGAGGTATACTACATGGTGTTGGGGCACACAAAACAGGTTTTGACCCATCCCCATACCATACGGCACTTGCAGACTCGTCTGCTTGTATGGATCGAGGACATCTAGGTATGACCCCATAAGACCCTGCAGGTGAAGAATGGTGAAGATCTCGACTTCAATAGTGACCATTGCAGATCTTCACCATTCTTCACCTGGTGACCAGTAATTGACAGTAGTGACCAATGATTCCAATGGTGAATCATTGCAGTGAGGATTGTTTGATGGATCGTGGAAGTTCCCAACCAGCTTCGTTACGTGGAGAGTCACAACACACGAACTTGAAGTGTCCAAGTTCTGACAAGAGTTTTTTCACAACTCGAAGGCTCTAAGAAGGCTGAAGGGAAAACGAACCGCTTCAAGAACATACTAAAAAGCTTCTTGTTACTACATGTGAAACGATTCCCAGTGAAACGATTCCCAAGGAACATCATGATGCCTCCACGTCTTGCTGCAATTCCCATGGATCGCAGCTCCCCCTGCGCCGCTCCGGCCAGCTTATGTTGCCAAGCGACAGAGGACCAGTCATCCATCCCCATCTCTCGGACGATCCCCTGAACGAAGCGATGGCACCGATGCGATGATCCGATGTCCCAGCACTGTCGATTCGACCATCTTGCGCAAGTATAGCGGTGGGAACTCCAACGAAACAGGAATCCCCAAAACAGGCAAAGGACGCTACTAGTAGCTCCCGGCATTCTCTAGTAACAAGAATCTGAAGCATCAAGAAGCTAGTAGTAAAGGGCATCGCTACGAACGGAGCGATCGGACGCGAAGCCCAGCCGAGCCCTCTCCCAACCTCCACCCACCAGCCCTCTCGTCCTCGGACCTCCGGCACCACCTCCAGGCGGAACGTGGTCGATTCCTCGTGGGCCTCTCAAACGGCCGAGCCGGTCGCCCCGGTCGGAAGCGTCGACGTTGAGGATGAGGAGTGATGGGTGCGAGTTCGCAGTTGAGAGGGGAGTGAGAACATGAGTTGACAGCGTCTGTCCGGTTTTTGTGCATGCGATGCGTGAGTTTGGACCAAAACCAAAGACCTATATATTAGAAACTCGAGTTCCTTAGAATTAGAGTGACATAGAGTGACTGCCTGGGATCCATTGAGGTCTGGTGTGAAATCAATGCATCTTCCCAGCGGCGATCCCTTGTGGGGAGAGTCAAGTGATACAGCGGCAAATTCTTAAGACTGACATGATCTCCGGGTGGGAATCCAACCGCCTGCCGTTTCCGGTAGCATTGCAAGAGCTGCTCGACCATGTCCTGGCACTTTGGAAAGAAGAACGGCCCAAGGTGTTCATTTGCCACCACTTCAGTCGAAGCTTTACGCAAAGCTTGCCAATAAGACGTGCTAATCATGTGACAAGACAAACCAACCACAACTTGGGAGAAATTGCTGCCATTTGTGCGTCCACTTGAATAGCTTACATGCATTTTTGCTACACTATAGCGCACTATCCTAAAAAGTATCATGCCTATTTGTCCGAATTATTTCAGCATAAGAACATGTTGTTGTTTTTTTCCTCGTTGTCCAGCAAACCAGCACAAAAGGGGACCCGGTGGCCACCCTCGCCATGCGCCCTTCTAACGTCTGGAGCCCTTTTGCGGGTGCCCAATGGTCCTCCCCCGAGGACATCGCGCTGTGGTAGTTCACGGCCGGTAGAAAGGGGAAGAAGCCGCCGGCAAAGGAAGCCTTGTCAGACTGTCTGGACCACGGGGTTTCTGCCCTGTTGGAGTTGAAGTCGTGCAATGGGGCCACAAAATCAAGAATCACACGGAGATTAGCAGTGGAGATTCGAAACACGTCTTCTCCTGGAGCCTCTGCTATCTCCACTTGGGTGGCAAGGTCTTAATTAAACAAAACACAGTGGAAACGGCCCTCCTCCCATCCCCGCATCGTCGACATCACCTTGCCTCCACTTGCCCCAGGCCAAAGCGGACATCAGACTCCTGAAGCAGCTTGTTCCTAGTAGCTTCTTGGTCCTAGTAGCGATGCCAGGAGCCCCTAGTAGCGTCCTTGCTCCTAGTAGCGATGCCAGGAGCCCCTAGTAGCTTCTTGTTCCTAGTCTTCAGCCCCGTGAGGGAGCGGACATCAGTCACCAAGCTCCTTTGCTACCTTCGTAGCGTCCCAGTAATACGTTCATAGTAATGGCCCTTGTTACGTTCGTAGCTTCAGGAACCGCCTGGAAAGTGCGGAATGTTTCAATAGCCGATCAGTCTCATCAAACCAGTCTGTGTCGCCTTACAAACCTTGCAGGACTCCAATCACAAACAGGAGGTGCGGAAGAAATGAAGTGTACCGGCTCCGTGGCCTTGCTCGGAATCCAGGCAGACTTGTTCAAATAGTCCTGGCGGTGGCTTGGAGCTGGAGGCGTGGTTCGAAGTTGGGAAGTTCGAGATGCAATGTGTGCTATTTAACAACCAGGAAAGTCAGGGACTAGCATGATAGACCATGTGCATACAACATCATACAGCTCAAACCTTGTTACTAGTAGCTTCTTGTTGCCAAAAGCAGCTAGTAGATTCTTGCTCCTATAGTAGAAATGCCCTTGTTACCGGTATGGGACTGCTTGTGGATCATTGCCCGTGCTCGATGGTCGTTGTCCTCCTGACAGTCTGAGCGGGAGGTCGCGTAGCCCACAGCGCACTGCCTGAAGGATCGAACGAGACCGGAGGTCTTAGGAAGACGGAGAAACTCTTTGCTACGTTCGTAGCGTCCTTGCTCCTAGTAGCGATGCCCTTTGTTCCTAGTAGCGTCTTCCTAAAGATCACAAACAAAACGGGGAAACCCAACAAATCGATGCATACGGCATATCTACCTGCATCAGGGTCCTAAATGATGGTAAAATGTATGCATACATATAAGTATTTCATACATGGATGGTCTGGGAATGGTCATCGACCAGGTTTACTTACATCCAGTTGTTGAGCACGTCGAAGACCCGAGTGAGTGGGTGTTCGATCACTGCACCGCAACGTTGGATTAAAAGAACAACACACAGTTTTTGCACTTTGATCCAAATACGGATTCATTGATCTTACCTAGACAATACTTGTATTGATTATAGGATGACATAGGCATTAACTGGGTTATCCATCATGCGGAAGTTGTTATACAAAGTTACTTTGAACTCTGTATGTTTGATGTTTAGATGGCTACCAAACTACTGGCATAGCCTAAAAATTCCTGAGGCTGCTCTCTGCGGCGCACATCGAGCCACGCGTGGCTAATGACTATACTGGCTTAGCGAGGGGGAATCAGCTGGCGGGGACCTTGGTCCAGGTGTCATTTCCCAACTCATGAGGTTGGTCTGGGAACTTATTTCATAGTGAGTCTCATCTGTTGACAGCCAGGCTTTTGAGGCCTTAGCCTTCAGAGTAATTACTGCAACAAGGGAATTTCTGGAATTGATGTGGGAATCCCACAAAACTTCAACTGGCCTGGACTCTAAAGAGGTTTCCCATGCCATGTATACACCACTCAACCAGCGTAAATGCAATGATCTACAAGCACTCCATGCAGGAAGCCTTCCTTCCAAGCCTACGAGAGCTGAAACTGATGGGACGAGAGCTGGATTTCATCAAATTCAATTGGCAACCACCGAGTTGAAACCTTGGGGCGACACCCCCCCGGGCGACATGGGGCGATGGGGGCAGCGGACCCACCGATCAAACGCTCAAATCGGACTCCGATCAAACTCTCAAAGCGGATCCGGCGAAAACGTGCTTCCCAGCCACAGGAAGTGGGCACCGGTGCCGTACTCCCGGGAAAACCACATGCCCGCAGGAGCACCATGCACCCACTCTCCACGTAAACATTCCTGGAATGGCCAAGGTTCCGGGCCATGTTTGGGTGGAACACCCTGGTATGCTGAAAAGCAGCTGGTACAGTGGCCAAATTGGACATGGGATGATAGAATAATACATATCTTGCTTGTAAGCACCTGTAAGCCAGCTGATCATTCCAAACAGGCATAAAGGATCTGTTTCTTGACTGACTTCTTGTTTCAGTACTGTACTTGTCCTGTAGACCAACAAAGTCCAAACAAACTGTCTGGGTCTTTACAGCTGTCGAAGACCTACATCTAAAGGAGAAAAGGGACAAATCCACAAGCTCCATCTAACCCAAATGCTCCATGTATTTACATTAATATACTGTAATTCGTATTTATACTGTATATATATAATATACTACACATATGATAAATAACTGAAATATATAATGGTACATGTAAATATATGTAAATATCATCCACATTCACCACAAAAACTAACCAATTCTGTGTGGACGTGTTCTAGGTACAAGTATACTAAGCCAAACTATATAAACTGAAAGACCAGTCCTCTCTCGGACCAGCTGCGGAAAAAGAAACAGGACGTTGATTCACGACATATCCATTGTCATATATTTATGGAACAACAAAAACCGTTCATGATGGGACACGTCCATGGAATCATGAAGTCGAACATAAGCCCCACCATGAAGAACCACTGATGCAAGGTCTTCATCATGGGGCCGGCTTATGTGTCATCCCTGCCAAAATAAACATGTCTGAAGTTCACCATGAAGTAAGGTTGCAGATGGTTGCAGTATCAATGACGTTTTAAATACCTGTGCAAAAAATGGGGAGTTTTCCTTTTTACCAGGGGACCTTTGTGGGGTCTTATTGCTATTCTGGCATGCGGCCAAAACAATTTTTGGAAAGATCTCTAGTTGTGACCCACGCCAGCTGATGCTGGTAGAACCCGTCTAGCTGATGCAACCCTTGTTGCAGTTACTGGCGTTTAAAACCCTCAACGCCCTCAATTTGATGGTCACTCAAAACCATTTGTATACCTCGAAACCATCTCGAAAATAAACACATCTCAAGATTCCATAAGATTCCAAGGTCTATCACTGCAAAAAATCTAGAGCCTTACAAGGTCGCTTGGGCAGGTACTGTGCTCCAGTTGCGTCTGTCTTGTCCCTCGACCAGAATGCCACGACCAGTTTGGTCAAGCTGCGCCGTGGAAGGAGCTATCGTACCAAAAGCCACCCCCGTGTGGGCGCCCATCGCCATCCACCTGACGGAGGTCATGGGAGCTAGATGGGAAAGGGGGGAGAGCATATCTGCGATCTGTTTTGGTCTTGAAAGCGTCTCTATTCATCAGAAAGTCTGCTCTCCTCACTCACACGAATCATCACATCACAAAAGAATGGTCGAAAGTGATCCCACTATCATCGTTCCAAGTGAATCGACCCAACAAGTCGAAGTGTCAGTGGATCAAGGGCTACTGAGCGGGTAGACAAGAACAAAGGAACAGAGTCTGGAGTGCTTGATGACATCAAAGGACCCAGAATGGTCAATCCATGTCAATCCCACACCGATAAGGCGTTCGTCCACTGAAGCGGGGAGAGGTAACGGGCCCAGCAGCTGCCGTGCGGGCCTCGCCGATGTACCTGGGTGGGTGGAAACGATGCTCTCTCAGCCACGTGTCTTCACCAACGATGCACCATGTCCCGAACAAACAAACGCCCAAAAAACGCATTGGGATGCACAATGAAAATATATTTTGATCACTGATTGGATGGTGCTTGGACATGCAATTAAGTTTGGATGCTGCAGTTCGCTGCAGCAATGTCCAAGAAGAGTAAAACTTAGGACATATTCAGCGCCTCAGTTGGTATAAACGGCCTGTAGGCCAAAACGGGATCCCTTTGAAGCAGGGAAGGAAGAACATTTCCCACGGAAGCAACCCACTCAGGAGCAAGTTAGGGCATTCCCTGTAGCTTCTTGGCCAAGATATGGACCTCACCAGCTCTGAAGTCACCCCCAAAAGAAATAGAACATTCACACATTCACTCGCACCTTGAACAGTCACTGGAACAGCCAAATGAAAGCCATTCCTTGGATCATCTTGGAACAGTCACTGCCCTATACACATTCACTCACATTACTGTATATTATTGTGTCTGCGGGTCAGGACCAGGAGACCTTGGTTGACCCCTCAGCCAGGTCAACCTACAAGGGTTTGGAGCTCCAGGTTTTGACCATAGTTATTCAATAATAGCTTTTTGGACCAACCCCGGTCGATTGTGTCCAGCCGAGTGGCATGAACTCCTCACGATTCCAACCGAAAAGGCCTGCCATGGCTGAAGAGCGGCTCTTCGGAGCCGCGCGTCGGGCAGCACAAGAAACACCCCGAGGACGTAACTCTGAACCCGGACGTGGTGTGGAGCAGATCAGATGTACCCTGACAGACCAAAGGTCATGTCGGCAAGACGGCAAAAGGAAGGGACGACCCGAAAATCACACGGGAACAGCTTAGGCACTGGGAATGCTTAGGCATGATGGCTTCGGGAAGCATTGTTTTGCTCGCCCACATTGATGGACAAAACATGCCATCAACTGCTTGGGAAGTCTGATGTTGTTCGAATGGCACCTCCAGCCCACGTGCTGGAAAGTTCATCCTATTCGTACCTATGTCTGTTTGGATGAACATATAATATAGATGCTATTCTTTGCCAGGTTTTCTACTTGGAAGCAACGAGCGTAGGAGATTCGAGCGTCAAACGGGTTTCCATGGTTGTTCCTACGACACTCATTCTAAGTGAATAAGTGTAAGTCAGCAAATCTATCAAAATATATACCATAATATACCTGTGCAAGCTGCACATAGTTCATACTTTGATGTGATTTTCTCGGACTGGCTAACTATCTTTGGGCCCCTATCCAACGAGTGCTTGATCCAAAATAGTATGTTCATGAAGGATGTTCTATTAAAAATGACCAAACTTTCAGCTTCTTCTGGTTCACCACCCAAACACCTCCCTTACAGATCCTTAAAACATTATCCCTAAACGGGACACACACACAAAATAAATTCCATTTCAAGACCCTCGTTTTGTAGGTATGTCTTCTAATCTTCTCCCGTCTGGACGATCCTGCCCACAGCATCTCGGATGCTGAACTTCTGGAACTTTCAGTTTTTTTTGCGTTATGTTCGCTACTAGGTTGGAGGCCATCGCTATTGGGTTGGAGGTATTGAACTGGTTGCATTCTTCACCGATTGGAGGGAACATCGGAACTCGGCTCCGTCTCGCTCCGCTCCTGACGGCTTGTAGGTGTAGTGCCAGGAATCGTCTCGATCCCCGGGCAGCTTGGGCAACCGGCGCACGGCACCTGGGGCCAACGTGACCGTCCCACCAGCATCGCATTTCCCCCCCAAAAAGGATCCGTCCTTGGAGGTCAGGTAGCTCAAATGCATCTGCAGCATGTTTTCTACGTAAAAAACAAAAAAGCATGCACGGTGAATCTCTGAAGGCAGATCAACGGCTGCCGTTTTCAAATTCAGGCTTTGTGGGAAGACGAAATCCGAATGGAATACAGGTATATGCAACATGAATGTAGAGATCAAGGCCCCCGGTTGTGGCAGGATCGCTCCAACACTTACTCTGCAAGAGGATGGTTAGAAATGCGCAACCAACTAAAGCTAAACTGCATATGTAGGGCCACAAAATATCTATCTGTCTATCCGCAGCACCTAGACAGAAAGGTCATTTGCAGGCCTTAGTGGACTTCCAAAGTAACTGTTGTTTTGAAAATAAACCTTATGAAACCTTGATGTATGATGATGTATGGGCCAAAGCATTGGACCAAGAAAGTATGGCTGAAATTGTATGTTCCTTTACGGGTCGACAATGTACTCTAAAATACTCTAAAATCATCCCTACTCCTAATCCATTCACGTGTACTACTGAAACCCAGTGCTTGCGGATGTCCCCACAAATTGAACAAACCAACAAAGCTCCGGCCCGAGCGGCGCCAGGCAACCAGCCATCGCCCCTGCAGGAAGTTCAGGTAGATGGCACAGGGCATGATGACCTGGGCCCGTGATCGCGAATCAAACAGCACATGCTTGGCCACAGAAACACGAAACCTGAATGTTGAGGGTTGGTCTGGAACCTGTTCGCGGAATCTTCCGTCAAATCATCAAATCCCAACGACTCACGTTTTGCCATCTCGCCTGGGTGTCTCTCAAAACTGCACTGCCCTCGGTCTCCGTCCAAAGAACACGCACACACACCGCCTGAAGCAACCCTCCGGCCAGGAGACGCGATGAGGCAGAAACAAAAGGACGGTCACCTCGGTCAGCAGAATCAGCAGCTTTTTGGGGAGATAGTGATACCCTATAGTCATCGACTTAGTCACTTGCATTTCGACCCTCTTGCGAAAGCGCGCCTCAAAGCTGGCCAGGCATGAGAAATCAGCCATGTGGGTTTCCACACCCATCTCTGTGGGCTTCGAGAATCGGAGTGTTGGCTGACATCCAGTGCATCCACACGGGGTGGACAGTGGACAGGGACGAATGTGACCTGAAAATGGCGGACAAAGGAGCAGAGAGGATGATCACGAAGCCATAGAAGGCCCATATTTGATCCAGTCCAAGCCTTAGGACAGGTGAGGATGTCTCCTCCAGCAAACCGGTGTTTTTGGCAGGGGTCATCAACAAGTTCCAAGTCAGTGATTGAATCTGGGCAATATAAAATAATTCCTGGGTCGTCGGTTAATTTCGTTAAATTCAAAAACTGAATTTAGTGACGTCGTCGAAATTACGAAATTATGGTGACGTCGTTGTGCCCTAACGCCCCCAGCCAGCCAACACGCTGGCCAGCCAGGGGCGACCAAAGCTGAAGCCACGTGTCCACCTGCGCGCGAGAAGGCTCTGGCTAGTGGAACTGGAGCGATTGCAGTGGGTCTTTTGTGGTTCACACAATTTTTGTTCGTGTAGTTTGTTCACCAGCAATAAGTTTGATTGTTCGCACAAAGATCAAGAGCCAGCTCAGCAAGCACAATGGATTTTTGCCAGGGAGGGAAAACTATTGCTTGAGGTCCGCGACACAAAGTGCAAGACCACCATTTCCTCTGACTGGGTGTTTTCCTCAGCTTGGCTAGTACATGCAAATTTGACAACACGCAAAGGAAAGCTAGCCAAAGCCAATTTTTCCCAGCGTAGTTTGCCGAGCTACAACCTGATAAAGCCCCAACAATCCACTTTCAAGGCCGCCAGGCCTCAAATCCTAGTTCGGCGAACTAGGCCCGAAATCGTTTTTTGGGGACCCTTCTGAAAAGGAGAGCTTCGTTTCCAGGCCCAGATGGGGAAACCCGACAACTATTTTGAAACAAGCCCCTGTAGTGAAGCAAACTCGCGTTAGGACCACATGTTTCACCTATGAGCTCGGCAAAGTTTATGGGTTCGATTCCCCTTGCCCCCCTCCTGTTTCCTTTCGTTGGCCCAAAATCTTGCTTCAAAACAAATTTGACAACACGCAAAGGAAAGCTAGCCAAAACCAATTTTTCCCAGCGTAGTTTGCCGAGCTACAACCTAATAAAGCCCCAACAATCCACTTTCAAGGCCGCCAGGCCTCAAATCCTAGCTCGGCGAACTAGGCCCAAAAACGATCTGGCCAGGAAAGAACCAGTCAGGTTGGGTGTGAAAGGGAAAACAACCAAACCATCACTACTTCAAGTTCCAAGGATCTTTTCCGTCCACAAGATCTGGCTGAATGGTCCGTCTCTGAGAGGCTTTGGGGCTAGGGAACACGCTTGGCCGAACGCGGTCCGTAGGTGTTGTTGGGCACTCATCATGGCTGGAGGGCCGCTTCATGGGGGGCACAACTAAAAGAACTTCAAAACTTCCCGACCTCGAAATTGGGCAGTGTTTTTTAGTGGTGTGGAGAGTGAGCAGGTGAGGCATGACTTCTTATTTTTTTGCAAACTCGAGCCCGAAAACTCAAGCAAAACTCCAACTGACTGACATCCTCTTCCCCATGCAAATCCAGTCCTAGATCCAGTGCCCACGCCCGCCCGCGCCTCCAAAATCTCTGCCAGGACTGTGAAGTCGATGAAGTGTGTGTGTGTGTGTTTTGCGTGTGTGTGTGTGTGTGTGTGATGTTAGTACCTAGGTCTTCCACCACCTGCATTTAAGTTGCCTCTGAGGCATAGAAGTGCCTCTGGCATCTAAGGTCCAGAATTTTTGCTCAGGGGCTGATTTTGGAATATCTATCATTTGAAGAAATCTGATCATTATTGCCGCCAAATCCACTCCCAATCCAGTGCCTCCCGTGGATCAGCCGATTTTGCAGCACAGGAGCTCGCTCAACTAAGGATTAGAAGTCAGTGGCATGCGGCATGTGTGCTAGTAGAATCCATGGTTCATCAATCAACTTAATAAAGTTGTAATTGACTCAAGTTCATTATGCATGACTGCTTCGAAACAGCATTTACAAAGTCTTACTTGTATTTCTTTCACCCATGGACCATGGATATGAAAAGAGCTTCGGCTCACAGAGCTTCTGGCCCGGGCCACAGAAGACATAGTGGAAGAGACATGATTGAAAGCTGGAATTTAAAGTCAGTTGAAGATGCCTTACACAAAAAGAGCGGTAAGTTTCGTGCTGCTTTGTTGCGCAAATGGCCGGTTGCAAATCAAACAGGTCAGTAAGCTTTAGCGGCTAGCCAGAAAACTGCATAGCTCTTCTCTTGGTGACAAAACAGCTCTGTAGGTGCATGGCGGTGAGTGCATCAATGCTGGAATCATATGGTGCGCCTGCCACGATTAATTGAAGTAGTCTTTCCAGCAAGCCAGTGCACCTCTTCTAGCTTCGATTCAGTGTATCTCCTGCAGAAACTTTTTACGAAGGATCTCAGACCCGCGTTCATCTCACTTGCCAGCCATGCCTGGCGATCAGCCAAAGGCGGAACCACCGGTGGATGTGGAGAAGGAGGGTGCGAAAAGCCTAGCTGAGATGTGGGAAGATAACCGTTATGTCAGAAATCGACTTCGTGAATCTGGGCGGCTAGTTCAATGGCCCAAGCCAGAGTTGACCGGGAAGCCTACTATGGCTGGAATCGCCTTGAACGTGCATGCTCTCACGATCCTAGCCTCTTGGTGGTGCCCAACGCAGAAGAAGGCCAAATCTCCTACTGTTCAAGAACTGCGGAAGGAGGCCCTTGTCAGTCAAAATATGTACAACACAAACAACACCAAACCGCTTACATCCTCTGATGTTGAAAGCAATAAAAAAGGTTATGTGTTTACAAAACAAATATGCGTGCACCATCCACCTATCTTGACATGACAGGTCGCCAATCTTAGAACCATGGTGCAGCTGCCAATGAACCTTGTTGATCTACAGCATGACGCTTGGGGGTTGAAGAAGTTCTTTAGCTACGGAGTCAGGAAGAGCGGGGCGGACAAGGACTTGATCAAGAGCCCTATCCGGAAAGAGATTCGGCTATATTTATAGTATTTTTGGCTATACATGTTTTGTCTTTTGCTTGCTCTCCAACCCTCCCATGTTGGACTGCTGACATTCTTATTTTCATTGTCCCCCAAGACTGCTGTTAGAGTTCTGGCCAGGAACAGGGTGTCAGTAGCTTCTATGAAGAGCTTTTCAAGTTCTGGAATGTGCGCCTACGCCCTGGCCAAGTTGTGGAGTGCATCTTGGACTCTGATGACGAGAGCAGCGACTTCACTGACTTCATGGTTGTGGTAAAGGAAGACCCATATCAGGGATGTTCGCCTTGCAAAGGATTTGCATGTGAGACACCGGTGATGAAGGTTCAGGCAGGTTTGGAAAACATTGGAACATCGAAACATGATAAAACATGCTTGTTCATATTTTGGAGGGGGTCTAGCATAGCAACAATGAATAGATCTTAATTCGAGGTCTTCTGAACTTTTCCTTTTGTGCCCCTTTGCAGGCGGTCAAGGCTGAGCCCTGTGTGGAAGAGGATGTCAAGGCCAAGCAGGAATCTGGACATCATGCAGCTGATGGTGAAAGTCAACCTGTTCAAGGCCATGTGGTCAAGGCTAAGAAGGGCTTTGAGGACATTAGCAAGATTGAAGCGAGAATTCGGAACTTGCAGTATTTTGATTGCACATCTATATCCCTTATGTTTTCTGGTTTCCAACAGGTCTGGTCCTAGAATCTTTGGAGTTCATTTGGTTTAAAAGTCAGTCCTGGCATTGCAGCCCAGGTTGCTACTTGCAAAACGTGCTGCCTCCAAAGCTGTTTCTGATTATGCTGAGACCCAGCCACTGGAGCCAATTGTCTCTGAAGCAGTTGCAAAATCCATGGAATTTGTTGAGATTGAAGATGAGACCCAGCATGAGACTGGGCCTGCGGAATATGGGTGCACTGCTTTGAAGCGATCCCTCTTGATTGATTTCGAGCAAGGTGACCTGGCAAGATCTTAAATACTGTATTTAAATGTCTGTGTGTCTTTTTTGTGTGTGCGTTTTGCCAATTAACCTCTTGAAATTCACCACAAAAGGGCTAAAAACAATGTTTGTTCAATGCCATTGGCAGGTGATGGTGGCGAAGCTCCAGCATGCCTGGATGGTGGTGTGACAGCATCTTTGTCCGAAGACCAGGAGGTGAAGGAGCAAGAGCCTGCTGACATGGAGGTTGACACGCCTGAGCCACCTGTCCACGATGCCTACATGTTGGAGACGGATGAGGTCGTGGCAGGCATGTGTGAGGATGGGAAAATGGGCGTGACAGTTGGAATTCAAGCTCCAGCTGACCCTCTTCGGTACGAGTGTAATCTCATCGCTGGTCATTGGGAGATGAAGCCAACTGAGGCGAGTGTGAAGCACCAGCAGGCTTGCAAGAAAGAGGTCGGTCCAGCCCCCTCTGCCGGAGCAGAAAAAGGCGATGAGGAGGAGAAGAACACCAGTGTTGAAAAGAAGGATTGTGATGAGACTGGTGCTCGTGAGAGTGACCAGGATGTGAAGATGGAGGCCGTCGGTGGTCAGCGTTCTCCAAAGGAACCACAGGATCTTCCTTCTCCACCTGAGGAACCTATTGAGCCACCTGAAGGACCTACTGAGCCAATTGCAGAAGAGGCTCTTCCTTCTGAAGCTGAAGGACCTACTGAGCCAATGGCAGCAGAGGCTCTTCCTTCTCCACCTGAAGGACCTACTGAGCCAATTGCAGGAGAGGCTCTTCCTTCACCTGAAGGACCTGCTGAGCCAATGGCAGGAGAGGCTCTTCCTTCTCCACCTCAAGGACCTACTGAGCCAATTGCAGGAGAGGCTCTTCCTTCTCCAGCTCAAGGACCTACTGAGCCAATTGCGGAAGAGGCTCTTCCTTCTCCACCTGAAGGACCTACTGAGCCAACTCCACCTGAAGGACCTGATCCGCCAGTTGTTTCAAGGAGGGAACAGTTCGAGTTGAAGCCACCCAGGAAGCCAAAAGCAAAAGCTAAGAGCAAGGCAAAGGCGAAGGCTGAGCCCAAGGCCGCGCCCAGTGGTGTGAAGCGCAAGCATGGGACAAAGTCATCTGAGGTGGTTGACCTTTGTTCCGAAGATGCGGATGAAGCGGAGGAGGAGCCTGATAAGAAGCCCAAGCGAGGGCGGCCGTGCAAGGCCAAGGCCAAGGCCAAGTGCAAGGCCATTCAGCCAGAGCCGGAGGTATCCGACCCGAAGGAGGAGGCCAGTGGAGACCCACAAATTGTTTGGACACCTGTTTCTCGGGAAGGCAAGATAGCGTTTGAAGCAAACATGAATCCTTGCCAAGTTCCCCTGGAGGAGAAATTGTTGGAGAACGGGGGCCTCGGTCGAGCCAATGAGGGTGGTGGTGACAAGATGGGGGCACCAAAGACTGAGGAGACATCTCCTGCTCGTTTGAAGAGCTTTGCGCGGAGGACATGCCCCAAGAGCTCACCAGCACGGGAACGGTGGATTGCTGTTCGGGATGTTTTTGAGGAGACTGTCAAGCCTGTGCTGATCTGGTTTGGCTACAACACTTCTCCTTGGGAGGCAATCGGGCCCAACAGTAAACATAAGAGTTATATAATATACAAGTTCGTATTCAATGGTACCTTGTGTAGGTCTTAGTGTGGGCTTTTGAAACATATATATTGAACTGACAATATGATGAAACAACATCCCAGTGGTAGGTGGTGTGGTGGGATCGGTGCGCTGCTGCTCTCGAGAAGAATGATGCCATTTGCTACAAGCCCAAGGGCAAGAAGAAGGATGTGGACAGCAAGGTTTGCCTTGAACAGTGCATGGCGGCTGTCAAAACTGAGGTTACTTTGTTTATGGCGGATACCTACCTGACTGACCCTTGCAGCCCTCAGGGTAATTGAGTCCAAACAAATTTCTAGTGTGCTACATGTCTGCAAGGACTGTTTTATTGTGGAAGCCTTTAGTCTTTTTTTTAACATCGTTTAGTGTGGATGGGAGGGACTCAAGTGGATCGTTGGATTGCCTCGTTTTCAACCTTGTTGGATTACCAACAAGTCATGCTAGCCACTTGTATTTTCAGCTGCGAGGGGCATGCAATGTGTTACAGAGACACACATGCCCGCAGTGAAACAAAGCAAATTCGAGCGGCAACTTCTTGTACAATGTTCGTGTGTGCGGCATGAGAGCAAACACATGTTTACTGGCACTTCTCGACTTTGATGTTTGGTTTAAGAGTCTTTGACTTTCAATAACAAGAACAACAACGGGGTTTCCTTCCAATCTTTTTTGGCCCCATGGTCCCCTCGTGCCCGGCCAGGCCTGGTGGTGACATGTTCGGGCTTCCGAGAGGGTCGCTCAACTTGGCCAAATTTGGAGTGGGCCCTGAGCTGAACAGTTCTGCTGGCGTGTTTTCTTCTAGAAGCACAGCACAGAGGTCTGAGCATACTTGTGATCATTCAGTGTCACTGCGTGCACTATTTTTTATTCTTCCTCAGCCTCTGAAGTGTCAATGACGGACTACATTTCTGGAATACAGTCTGCGACTGTTCATGCATACTGTAATATCACGAGAGGAATTAAGGAACTAATGTCATAACAATGGTCAGCAATTCAGAAGCATATTTACTGTACTGCAGCCATGACTCCTTGCCAATTTGATCGCTTCCTGAAGCGCCTCATCATCATGAAAACTCCAAAGGCGGCCATAGTCATCCTTAGACATATGACAGGCTGCAACTCTTCCTTCTCTCACAAACTTGTTGATGTTTGGGTGCGACCGTGTGCTCTGCTTCAGGTGGTCATCTTCTTGGTCCTACTGACGTGGTGGCTTGATGTTCCTAAGAGCCAGGAGGATCCGTTCAAAGTGATTGAGTTTTTCGCTGGAGCCGCAAGGATTGCATCCATTGCCAAATCGTGCGGCTTCCGAAGTGCTGCTGTTGACATAGAGTATGGGAAATCCAGCACGCGTACTGGGTCTCGACCACCAATGGATCTAAATTCGTGTGCGGGTCTCATGTTACTAAACTGCATTTAGTAGATCTGGAAGGGGATGGCGTGAGTTTACGTTTAACAACACAAATAGAAGCACACATCGAGACTTGTATTCTCAATGATATAGTATATGATATAGTTGTGAGTATTGCAAAACGTGAGAAGGTGGCCTGGCAACCCCTTTTTTGACAGAAAAAAGGGCCTTCCAGGCCACCTTCTACAATGTGAGCTAAGACTTGGGATCCACTTGATCCTGTCCTCTGACTTTGAAAACTTTGCGGCCTTCTTTGCAGTGGTCTGTTCAACTTGGGTTCCTGTGAACAGGGGCACGGGGATGCGCAGCATTTTGACACCGCTGGGCAACGAAGACTTTCTCAGCATTAGGAAGTCAAACAAAATGACTTCCAGGAGACTGGAACGATGAAGTGATGGATGTTTTGGAACATGTATGCATGCAAATGTGTTCTGAGTAAAGGGACCTTGGTCAAACCAATGTTTCTTGTCTTCAGGAGTGTCCTCCTTATGTGGCTGGTAACAGTTGCTGGTGGAGTGTGGCTGATGGAAAACCCAATGAACAGCTTGATTGCTTTGCATCCAAGATATGTTTGGATGTGCGAACTCCTTTTGGAGTTCAACATTTATGCTACTTGATTGCGTTTGCTGGCTGAAAGTGTTGGGGGGAAGAATAACACATTACCACAGTCATTACCGCATATTATATATGTTCTATACACATGCAAATATAGCGTCAGTTCACCATTTGCCATAAAAGGGGTCCCTCGCGCTACTGCCCAGACCTTCAAGATTGGCTTCTGGATGCGTAAATACAACTCAATTTCATGGAAGAGAACTTGGGTCTGGAGCCTATCCAGACACATTTCTGACCTGGACCTGGGGCCGCTGACTGCGGAAGAGCGTGCAGAGTCTGTTGCTACCACTGAAAAATACCAAGACTCCAAGGGCCGTAAAAGGTATAAAGGCAATGTGAATCTGAAACGGAGTCAGTAGCTGAGCTGTGAAGTATGAGGAACTTGTTATATATGTTATATTATAGTTATTTTTGCTAATTTCTTTTGAGCGGTGAGTACCTGGCTGACCTTGGGACTGAATGCAGTCAGGCAATACACGTACAAGTTTGCCGCCAAACTAGTTCGGATGCTACCCAAGCTTCATCGTGACAGACCTCGTCTTCCTTCCAGAGTGCCCTGCACTTTTTTCCACAACTGACTTAGAGCGTTCTGTTAGTTGGGATTGGATGTTCATGGTAAAAGTAAATCAAGCAGCCACACACCAAGGTCCTTGATCAGTCGTCTAGTGAGCTCTTTGGCAACATGCGTTGGTGTGATGAGTGCAGGGCTTGGGACCGAGAAGCTGATCTTTGGGAAGTTGTCAAATATGCAAGAGGCTCCAAACTTTTGAAGATCCCACCATCCTGGAGAGATGTGTTGCCAACTAATTTTAATTGATTAGTGGAAATGCCCGTGATCTTTACTTGCTGGTGTGGAAGGTGTGCCTGAGAAGTGGATTGTTTCTCGTTGTGCGTTAAGGGCTTTAGGAGTGTTGCGTGATGATGTATGCAGCTAGAGTGATATATATCTTGTTGTTGCTACGCGGGCTTTTGCTTTAGTGCGGAGCAGTTTGTACAGGCCGGTGAGCTTGTCAATTCATGATGCATTTGTGCCTTCCACCTCAAATATCACCTGGAGTGAGAGGTCAACAAACTAAAGCAATGAACAAGGTGAGGTTGCAACCGTGTTGTTGCTAACCTTTTTGACTAATGGAAACAGCATGGTTTGTAAGACTTGTTCCTGTGGTTGGATATGGGTTGGTTTGACCATAGAAGTGATTACCCCAACAATGTCATGTTCTCAGCTATTTGTGACATACGCCTCTTTTTCTCTTGTGTTGGGATTGATTCCAGAATTGCATACAATATGCCAACTGCATCACTGTTCACCCTGAAGCCTTCTCTGCAAGATGCTGTTCACAAATGATATGATTATACAAATCTATATAAACATGTTCTAGGGACTGGTGAGAACTATCGACCTGTGTTTTCCTTTTGCGCTTTGATGCCACCATATTGTATGTCTGGTTTGGGTCTGTTCCAATTGGTTTGCACCCGTTGCAATTCACAAAAGAAGGCTTCAGAGTCAAACCACCGTTTCCGGTGGCATTGTTCTCTGTTCATTGTAGATCAGCTTGGTCATTGAAGACTCGTGTAGCTTCTCAGGTTCCTGTTGTTTTCTTTTTTTTGTGTTGTGCTTTGTGGGAATTAAGCTGGAGAAGTGTGAGGTGTCATGAACAAGTGGTAAGAGACTTGTGAAATCCTTTGCCTTAAAACTACATTACAGGTGAAGAGGCAGGAAGGAATTCGATCGAATTTCATATCTGAACCAATTCGAAGTTTCATATGAAACTGTCAGCACACAAACAAATTGCAGTAGAAAACCTTTGCTCGACACATACAGGGTTTGCATATGAAAACGCATTGCAGATGACAGGAACTTGGATCTGTTATGTCATGAATTTCATATGAAAACAATTGGTGTCTGTGTTTATTGTCCAATTAGTTTCTTGCATAGTGACATGAAATTTCATATGACAACGGGTATTACGCACCACCTGTTAATATATGGGACCCAGAGATTTTCATATGAAAACACACTATGGTGTGGATGTCATATGAACAATACAAACCACACTTTTCATATGAAAACATTTGTTTTGCAGGTATAAGGTATATAGATCGATTGCTCCTTTGGTAAAACACATTTTCATATGAAAAGGACCATTAGTGTTCTCATTCTACAGCACAAGTGTTCATATGAAAACACCATACAAACACAGGTTTCATATGAAAATGGGACTATAACTACTCAAACATAACAAAATCATAGAAATCATAAAATCCTAGGGGCGGATCTTCCTGGGCCCGGGGCAGATCTTCCTGGGCCTGGGGCGGATCTTCCCGGTCACAATTTTCAAGGGTCTCCAAATTGGGTTTTGGCACTCTTATGGGACACAACTTGTACTTGACAAAATGTGTCACAACTTGGAATCTTACTCATGGAAGTGAGGCAACATGGCTTTGGATGGGATTACTGTACATTTTGCTCAGCATTTTTGTGGCAGCCGGCTGTGCTCGTAGATCATAATTGTGTCAGCCAGCAGTCGCATGTCTACTTCCCTGCTGTCGAACACATTTTCCAGTGAGTCTTTGCGGTGTGGATTAAATCTAGTGAAGCAAGAAGCGGGCATGGAGGATCTAAACGACAAGACGGACCAAGAGCTTCAGGAAGAACTCAAGTATCTTCAGGAAGAGCTGCTGGACGTAGAGGCTGTGGGGTGGATGTGAAAATGGTTTGTTGGATTGGAGAGTTCCTTTGGGTTGATGAGTGAGGTTGATTTGCCTTATACAAGCTTTCGGTAGTTTTCTTGAAGTTTAGGTCTCTGCATGTGTTTGGGAGGTTTTCTGGGAAGTGAACGTTTGCAGCAAAATGAGGCTGTTGAATCAACGCGGTTCTCCATTACAATTCCTTTCACAAAATATTTCATGAGGACAAACATTCAATTTCATGACCGGTGTGGCGGCATGATAGAGGTTGACAGTACCATGTTCCTCAAGCAGCTACCCTATACAAACATCTTATTCCCTTTATGTTGGATGGTAGGTGAGGTTCACACTCTACATCTTCCAAATGTTCTAGAATATTTATGTTGAATTCATGTTGTGGTGCCTTTAGGCAACAAACAAACCATTCACACAATCTTGTTTCTCAGGGTTGAAGTTCATGTTTGTTGTCATTTCAACTGCGCCAACAACACAACACCATGCACATTGGTGCCCGGTGGTGGTGGACACATATTGAATATAAAGCCTCGATCTGTCTCTTGAGGAAAACCTTTTTCCTGTTGTTGATTTTGCACTTTGTGCACTAGGCACCAGCCGAAGGAGAACCTGTTCATGATGGAGTTAGACCTGTGGCAACTCCTGCTCGCGCAGCTGTGAGTGTAGAGCTTGACCATGGATCTCAAATCTTGGGACCCGATGAGGAAACGATCCCAGCTGATTTGGGACACGATGAGGAAACGATCCCAACTGATTTGGACGTGGGCCCTGATGATAACATGGTTTCTTGACTGTGGTGTGCAGTACAGTGGTGATGTCAGTGTGGAGTATATGATTTGTTCTTTGCCCTGGAAGCTCTAGGCTTTATCTTTGGAGGACATATATGCTTCAGTGCCTACACCAGACAAGCAGGCTCTGATTACTTAGTGTTTCTTGTTGGTTCCGAGCAGCGTGGTTGCTTTTGGTGGAGCATGCCCCAATAATAGACACCATGCTAAATACTGTTATGTGTGTGCGTGCACGGGTTCAGGCGGCTGATGACAATGTCAGTGACACTGACATTGAATTTGATCCGGCCCTCTTTGCAGAGGTGTGGGGTTCTTTCACGCATATGTATAAACCCAACATTATTATATAACTTTCTGTGCGTGGCGCATTTGCTATGAGTGCATTACCTTGCAAGTGATACTCAATTCGCATGGCTGTTCTATGAAAACACACCCTCCAGGAGGAAACAACTACCTCTACCCAGCGTGATGACAATGAGCCTGGCAAGGACTTAGACTCTTTATGGGTTGTTGATGTGGCTTTTGGACCTCTTCTTCGTAAATGTTGGATCCATATGTTGAAAGCAGCTCATTCCAGGAGGGTGGTCCACCTGGTGAAATCCCAGATCAAAAGAAGCTGGGAGACGCTTGTCAATCAGCTTACCTGCATCGATATGAATGCGTCAAAGAACAGACTCTATGAAAGATTCAACTCCAGCAATCATGTTTAATTTGTATTTCAACCAGTTGAGGATCATGGCAACCATGTCGTCTTCAATCAGGCAGAGTTGAAAAAACTTCGTCGTGTGCTGAGCCCAAGAGCCGATGGAAGTTATCTTGTTGATCCCCGTTTTGCAGAGCAGTTTAAAGACATGGTCAATGGTGGTCGTGAAGCAGTTATTAAGCTATGGATGCAAAGTGGCCGGAACAAGGACAGCAGTATGCCGACACTAATGTATGCATGCATATGTATACAGAGCTGTTCTCGGTAACTGTCCCTTTAAGACTCGATTCCATGGTGTTTTTGCTATCCTCCATCAACCTGCAGCCAGGACTCTTTCATCAAGAAGTGCAAGAAGAAGGTGCAGCGTATCCAAGAAGAAAACCTATGGGTCGACGGAGCTTTCATGTCGGAGCAAGACATGAGAGATGAGAAGTTTCCAGAGTAACTAGGCGGAAGTACTGTATTGAAAAAATACTTTATGCATGTTGTCAGACTATAGATGAACTGCATCAGTCTGAGCCTCACTTCCAATGAACTCTGCGTGACACGTGTGTGCAAGGCCCCGGATCAGTTCCATCAAAGTAGAGTGTGCCAAAAATACTGGACACATCCGGCCTCTTGGCTGAAGCTCTTGCTGATGCACAGCTGCGCCATGAAGTTGAAGAGCTGGTTTTGCCTTGACAATGTCAGGCGTGACCGCTACGAAAAGCACGTAAAGCTCTACTGGGTAGAAAAGAAACTGCAAGGCAGGACTTTGATACTCGCCAGCATTTGGGTGAGAAACTGTTCATATTTTATAGACACACATCCATCGATGTTTGCTGTTGCCATCTACAACAGTTTCCACTTGGGTGTTTATCCCAGTGAGGAAAAGAAAGCGAGAAATTCTTGAAGAATCTGAATCGATGGATGAAGAGGACTACAAGGAGCTGACTGGTAAACGTGATTCGTCCCAATCCTTTACCATGGACCTGCCACTGGATGACGCAGGCACCAGGGACCGTTCAGTTGGTTGGTTTTTCAAACCCTTTAAGTTCTCTGTGTGCAGCACGTGCTTTAGGGAGTGTAGGTAACTGACATTCTTGTCATTTCCTGCAAGACCACACCATTGTCGTGGAAGCCGACGGGACGGACAATCAACAGAAAACGCTCAAGGCTATGTCTTGGCCATTGATGGATGATCCTGATGCCCTTGCATCTTCTTACATTTCTAAGATACTGACATGTCTGTCGAAGTGGAGTGTCAAGATGCAAACTATGGTTGAGACCCTCAATGGGATTGAACACGAAAATGGCAATCTGGAATTGCTACTTCCCAGAATAGCTGTGATTCAATCATGAGCTAGCTGCTTGTGATGTTATATAAAATAACATATACAATGCATTCTGCTACAAACGATCTATGCAATCTCAGGTTGGTCCAGCGTGCTTCAGAGATTGAGAAGGACCTGCAATCCCGGACAGATGCCATTTCGGATGTGAATACAAAAGGGATTCTTGAAGGTTTCAAACCAGAGTAGCTTGAAAGAACATATGATAGTTTTGGAAAACATGCTGCATTCTCGATAATACTTGGAAAGCCTGGCTCCGGCCTTCTTCTGCATCTTCATGAGGCACCAAAAACAGCTGACCGAGCAGTACAAAAGCGCTCAGAAGCAGCGCCTTCCTTAGATTATGTTTTCCCGCTGTTTGTTGTGGCTCACTAAATCGCTTTGTACTGTATAGTCATAGTCATGCTATGAGAAAACGACCTTGACCTATACCTGCAGCTATTTGGGTTTTATCTATATGGATCTCGAGTGCCAATTGGTTGGAAAAGAGTTTGTCGTGTAACAGCTCCTGCTATTATGGACGATGAATTTCTCCTAGACCTTCTGACATATGATTGCCCCGTGACTGGACGGAAACGATGTGCGATTCAAGCTGCCCTACATCTGCCTGCTTCCCCACAGAAACAGAAACTTGTCTGATTTGGATACATTGTTAGTTTGTGTAATGCAAAGACTACAGAAAACCTTGAACTGTTGCTAGTCTTTCTTCTTTGCTGCTTTGCTCCTAGAGACTTTACAGACTATACTGCCAACTAGAGTGTCTCGATCAGAAATGAAATAACAATCTAATACCTAAAGTTTCTTCGACTTTTTGGGAAATCAGGAGTCGTCCTCACTACTCTGCATCTGTGCAACCGGTGGTAGAGATGAAGACCAAGTGTCACAGTGCCAGCACAGCTCGCAATATACCTCCAGGAATGGACGAAGCTTGGGAAAAGACTGAACTTACTGAATTTGACTCAGTCTTCCGATGATATAGTTTTGTTTTCATCTTCAATACCAAATTAAGATGGTAGTAGACTTTGTTCCCAGGACAACACTCGCAACAAAGTCATGGAACTGCTCTGTTCTATTTCTTCCCGCTCTTCTTCATCACGGTGTCCATGGGAAGAACTGAAAAGATGCTACGTCATCAACCGTACTCCAGTACAGCGGTACCCAAAGCCAAGCTGTGGGAAAATTCTCAGCCACTGCAAGCTACAAGTATCATCTTTCAGAGAGCACCTTGGAACAGCCCTTGCCGTGTTCAAGATTGGAATCACTGCGTGCCCTGCTCAACGTTTCCAATCCTACTTGCAAGTAAACTTCCACCTCATGTGGATCATCTACATGGGAGATGACTTAGGTTTAATTAGGATGTTAGAGGCTGCTTTGGTCAGTGATTTTGGCCATTGCAAAGGATGCCGAAATGCAGAGGGTACTGGAGGCGAAGGAAACCTCACCACCAAATGCCCACCCTTTTTTTGTGTACGTTACAGGTGGAAGAGCTGACCAGCTGAAACCAGTTGGCTAGTCTACCAATTTGCAGATCGTGCGTCCGAATTGCTCAAACAAAAAACGTGGTTGGAATTGCATATCAATGGTGTTGAGAAAACAAGTAGGCTTTTTTTCACTCAACCAATATCCAACCACATCCGCTCGACTGCGACCAGCCTTCTATTGTGTAAGGTGTGCTGAAGCTTTGAACCTCAACACGCGAGCACAGTTGGGCACCCAAGTCTCAACCTGTGGAAGTTGCAGTGAAGGTTATACAAACAGTTGGAATCCCAATATCCGGCCTCTCAGTTCTAGTTGTGCCATCATATTGCCACTGGCGGAAGCAGTACTTCTTTGAACGCCACAAAGGAAGACATACTTTAATTTGCATGTACTCGTTCCATATCTATTTGACGACGCACTGTACCAATTGAAGGATATGTATAGAATGTGTACTGTGTATATGATATAGATCTCTAGTACATAACCGATTGGTGAGTGATCAGACCCCACTTCAATGGAAGCTAAAATTGACCCAGGCCTTTCATCAGTCACGTCAAGGCGAAGCTGCGGAAGGAACAGAAGGAGTTGGAGAAAGAGGAGGATCGGACGAGAACTCCACCTCCCCGTCCTCCCGTGAAACGGGAGCCAAAGTCCAAAGCTCGATCTCAGTGACTGAGCCCATGTTGATGCGCCAGGGTGCAACCAAAGCAGCTTTGTGTTTGTGCCGCCAGCGCATTCTAAATATGTTCCATGCTGGGTTTCTCTGTCAAGGCAAATGCCTTGCAAAGTTGGGTGATAGAACATCCGACTCAATATGTCCAATCTGGGGCCCTGGGGGATTGAAAAGGAAGGTGCTGAGTCCGGAACCTTTTTTTCTCATGAACGATATGGTGCAGGGAAGCTCTGAGTTGGAGTATGCTGTGTGTATAATGTAAATGTACACGCGCGTACATAGAGAACAAGTCTGCAAGGTGCTTCTTCATCAACAGTACCTGGCCCTTTGTTGACCCACGTAGTGGAAACTATTGCTGATGGGGTTACTTTTCTGAGTGGTTGTAGCCTTTTCTTCGTTTTGCTTTTGGTCTTTGAGTCTCTATGTATTGCACCCCATAATATATCAAATACATTTGCCACTCTTCCTTCCCCACTGACATGTCCAAGGCTCCTGCAAAGGCGCTCCAAGCCATGGGGTTGCCCTGCAAGCTGAGCTCAGATGTGACCCACACATGGCCCTTCATGCTTCGACGGTGACCATGCTGGGCCGTTCAGAAAAAAATGCATCCAGACAATACCAGAGGGCAGTGAAACGGTTCAAGTTTGCAATGAACCTTAGTTTAATTAATTGACTTTCGTCAAGCAATTGATGTGTACTGTATATTTGCTTTGTTCCCTGTCAATGGATTTGTTCTACAGCATATTTTTGGTTGACAAGGAACTGTCTATATATAGACTTGTAAAGACCATGCCCATTGTCCAATCAAGGAAAGTCCCTACATCTTACCATCGCTTCGATGAGAATGGAGCCACTACTCACCTTCCCTATCTCAAGCCAAGCGACATTCTGTCACACCTTCTCAGGGACTTTCCCTACTTGTTACTTGGTGGACTTGACCCAGGTCCAGAAGCGAATCGATTATTGGGAGCTTTCTGGAGGCAATATCGTTTGGAACATCCCTCCCACGATGTGTACAAGCGAGCTACACGCAATGAAGTCAGCCTGGAATATGTGATTCCCCTTTTGATTCATGGCGATGGTGGGCGAACCTTAAAAAAGCAGCCGCTGGAATGTATCAGCATCCAGGCAGCTTTGGGGCTTGATACCATGTCACCACCAAAGCCGTGCACATGCTGCCAGCCAGCTACCTATGGTGGGCTTGATTTCAATGATCCCATGGTCCAAAGACTCAACCACAAGCACCATTCGTACCTCACGCATTTCCTGGTGTCCGCGTTTCCTAGCAAGGAGTATCGGAAGTTCCCAGGCCTGCTCATGTCCATCTTGGGGCAAATGTCCGAAGACCTGGAACAGGTGTGCTTGAGAGGACTTGATCACGGAGGAAACAGATATTGGTTTGCTCTTTTGGGCTTTAAGGCAGACTTGGAATATGCTGCAAAATCAGGAATGTTGACTAGATCATACCAAAACGTTGGCACCAGGAACGACCTCCCTTGTTGTCATCAGTGCCTTGCTGGTGGCCCGCTGTTTCCTTTCGAGGACTTTGGCGACCAGGCCCAATGGAAGAATACATGTTTGCGTGATCCACCATGGACGCGGACGCGGCAGCCACCATTTTCTCATTTATCCTTTGAGCCGTGGAACACTGGCCGAGCTGCCTTGTGGTTTAGGCATGACATATTCCATATCTTCAGGCTTGGCGTTGCTAGAAACTTTATTGGATCGGCCATTGTTTTGCTAGCTTTTGATAGCTTCTTTGATGCGCCTGGCGATGGCATTGGGCTAGATGCGAGGCTTGTTCGAGCGTGGTCGCATTTTGTTCTTTGGTGTGATGCTCATAGTGCTACACCTTCAGGAATTCGTTCATTCTCGAGACAGAAGCTGCACATGCAAACCCAAACAAGTTTCCCCTATGTGGGTTGCAAGGGGGCGGACAGCATCTTGCTTTTACGGTGGCTGAAGTGGTTCACTGGCCTTCAACTACAGTCAAATCCTGGTTCAGCTGTTCTTAGGTTGATTTGTGATGGCTGTGATGCTGGGCTACGGCTACAGAAAATTCATGGTCATGGTATTTGGCTGAAACGGGGGTGCAAGATGACGGTGCGCAGTAGCACCAAGCGTTTTCTTGCTGTGTATGCTCACCTGGCTCAGCTAGCCTTGAACAGAAGGATGACTCTGTTCAGCATGGTGCCGAAACTGCATTCGCTGGATCACTTTGCACATGACTTGGACAAATCCTTTGACAACGAATACAGCCTAAACCCAGCAATCTTCGACTGCTCTATGTCAGAGGACTTTGTGGGCCGTGTGAGCAGGCAGTCGAGACGTATCTCATACCGCAACCATGTTCAAAACACATTGTTGGCGTACAAAGTCAAAGCTTGTTTTGTCATCAAGCGGTTCAAGGACTCCAGGCACCATTGACGTCGTGTAGTTCCGAGTGTGAAAAAGATTGCACTATCGGCCGAGTGGACACCTTACCACCCAATCCCTCAGGAGCCGGCCTCACACTTCTCCATGTTGGCTCCGCTAGATGCTAAATGTTATGAAACACATATACACATCCTGGATCAAGAACTTCTTATGTCCAATCATGCACCAACAATTGTCTTTGGTCTATATCATTGATTCATTTGCAATGTTGATGCATGACCCAGCTTGAACAGTGCAGGCGGGACTGGGCTGGATCTTGGGTGACATCGATGAATCTTCAAACCCTCAAAAACTGCTAGGGGCAGAACTTTTTCTTAGGGGCGGAAGTCAAGGTGAGGGTCAGAAATTCTTTGCTTTAGGTCCAGGGGCTGAAATTCTACACAGCCGGAGGGTCCAGGTATATATATATTATATAGCTCCGTGTGAAGCGACAGTGCATAACAGCGCTATCCACGCTGTCCACAGTTGGTCCCTTCGTCGACCCTGTCGGCTCGGTGCTTCGGTCCCCGGTGCGGGACTCAGGGAGATCAATAAGATGCTGAAGACCAATCGCGCCTGGGACAAGCCTTCACGGCGGTCCGCGAAGCGCCACAAGGAGCAAGACAAGGCCAGC
This sequence comes from Porites rus, assembly GCA_964035705.1. Classification (NCBI taxonomy): domain Eukaryota; kingdom Metazoa; phylum Cnidaria; class Anthozoa; order Scleractinia; family Poritidae; genus Porites; species Porites rus. The sequence continues at coordinate 7,027 of CAXIVM010002848.1, read as the reverse complement.
GAGCGAAACGCACGCGAAACGCACACACCCAATGCTGCATGCATCTGAGATGGATGATCTCCCACGACTTACAAGCTATTTACAGGTGGTGCAGGAGTCCTTTGTTGAACACACCCGCATACCACCGGCAGCACGTTTGGCCACACGTGGAACCACCTTCGGTGGGACACCTTCAGTGCTCTCATGTTGGCGCATGAGATGCACACACTGAGGTTCCATTGATGCAAATGGGGTTCGTTTGACTGCCATGTGGTTCGTTTGAGTGAGGGTTCTCTATTTCAGGGTTTGAAGCCTTTGCAGTATTGCTAGTCTACTTCCACAAGATTGATGTGCCGGGGTGTGTTTATGCCAGACTTTTGTGCGGGATCAGTATTGACCGACACTCACTCACACCAGGCTCTAACTTGCAACCTGAGCGAAATTGATTGAAGGGTGCTTTAAAATAGACGCCAGCATCCCCTGAGTGGTTTGTCAGGAAACCGTCGCCCTTGGCAAAGTTTAAAAACTACTAGTAGGAAAAAGATCCAGAGCCATTAGTTGGCATTGACACTCGGGAGGCAGCCGTCAAAATCAATCGACGAGTTGTGATTCGATCGCCCCTTTTTGGCAGGCCCTCCGCCCGACCATCAGAACTCAACTCAGGGTATCTCAGGGTGAAAAGCAACTTCAACAATGCGACATCCGCAAAATAACACACTTCAGACCAAAGTGGGCATGTGTTTTTTACTTCATTTCATCCTCGGCTGTCGGCTGCTGAGTTTTGTTCAGTTTAGACTTCCAAGAGTCGAGACGAATTGGCCCCCAGGTGGTACAAGAGGAGCGCCGCCCGGCACGGTCGTCCCCGCGCTGGACCCCGTTCTGAACGAAACGGCTCCTGTTCTTCACGCGGGCGTGAGCCGTTTTTTTGCCACACGGGCGGAACTGGGCCATTCAAAGTATCGGTTTCGGATGAGAAAGGAGAGCTCAAACACAGGGACACCCATCTCAGTCATGCAGGGAAATGCCATCGCAGTGTCCTGGTGTCTTTTCATGCTGCGGACAGGCAACAGTCACAGTCCATAAAATCCAACATCCGTAGAATCGAAGAACTGTTCGTCACGACATGGAAGAGTTCATATAGCGTACTAACATTGATCCTCAAAAAATCACCCACCAGATGCTTTGGATTCTGTATACTGTATTCATGTGTATTCCATGTCGTTCTACTCGCCAAGCAAGATCCAAACAACTTGCCAATGTCTCATATATAGACACTCAGCTTCGTTGTTTTCCACGGTGAACACCGTACTTGCTTCAGGGTGCTCATCAGACCCTCCCGAAAGTGGAGTGGGACGCCAGGAGATGGACTGGGAGCAGAAGAAGCGAAAAAGGGAAGCCATTTCGGGCAGGCGGGGGCGCGCCCGCGCAGTCGCCCGCGCGGTGGAACGAGGCGTAGGCCGCGCGCCGGTGGTCGGAACGTTTAACGCCGCTGTGACCCAGATGGACTGCGACCTTTTGGACCCGGTGAGGATCGGATGTGGATGTAACGCCCTTAACTTGAGTGGCACAACCTCTGAGATGGATCGAAACAGACCATTTTGAAGGAAGTAAAGCCTGGTGAAGCATTTGCAACCTCGTTTTTCCCCACCACAGGGGTCCTGTCACGTGAGAAGAGTCCGCAAAAACCGCCTCGGAGTGGATCCAGCCTGGTCGGGGGCCTCCCCATCGCCACACGCCACGTGACTCGCGAGCGGAGTTGGGACGCCGAGGAATTCTGGTCGTTTGGGAAGGAGTGTCAAAACACAAAACATGTCAAAACCATATCCAGGCAGTGAAACACAACCCGACCAGTTCTCATTGAAGACTATTAAGATAGCCAGCCACCTGAGGTCAGCGTATACTTTGCGTTCCACATGCTGAGTCGGTCAAATGACATGTAGTTGGTCACTTCTTGAATCCATCCTTTGGGAATGCCAGGTCTTGATTATCCCACAAAACCTACAAGACAAAAGGCAAGAAACACAAAACAAGGAAGAAAGCAAATCCAGACTTCAAGACCAACCAGACTTTCAAGAGCTGCTTAGATCAGACAGTCCCCCAACTTGAACATCGGCACCAGAAGAAACACGTCCCAACGAGCACAAAAACACCAAATGAGGGGACAACTATATAAGCACCTCTCCAAACCCTGAGACACATTGCTTTTCACTTTCTGAAACGGCTGCGGAACTTCGGCGCTTTCACATGGCTTTTCGCTGGCGCCGGTCGTCGTCGGGCCGCGCAACCCTTGGTCCTCCAGGTTTTGGGCTCGCATCGACCGAAGCAAGTCCAAAGACTCCGTCGACTTCGACGAGGTCCGGGTGCCCAACGAGGTCCGGGGCGGCCAGGTTCTTGTCCCGCGAAGGCGGGCGGAGTCGTAGGAAAAGGGCCGTAGAAAGGGCAAAAGTAGAGCAAAGAAAGTGAGGCAAGAACATCTATATGCAGTGACAGCTGCAGATTGTGTTTTTTCTCCTGACGGACTTCATGAGTTGATTTTCTAGATTCTAGTTGATGTCATGTTGACGTTCATGTTCCCAGGTCTAAACTCATTGGGGCTGCTGCTGGGCGGTCCAAAGACAAGAGGATGCTCCCAGTCCAAAGAAAGTGGTTCCCCCCATGTCATCATTTGGGGGTGCTTTAGCGAATCCCAATGGGATTCATCATGTTGATCAGACTCTTAGGAATTCCAGATCCAAATCTTAGGGATTCCAGATCCAAAACCCATCTATCTCCTCCCTTTCCCTTCCTGCAGTTCTCCTCTCCTCCAAGGACTCGGATGACTTTGCGAGCACCAAGCCGTCACAAAGGACGGCCAAGACTGCAGGTGAGTGGGGCGACGTGATCGGAATGAAGACCCCTGTCTTCCGCAGGACCAAGAGAAACACCAAACATGGAAGAACTGCACAAGAGAGCTATGGAAGAGTTGATCAGATGACTTTAAAGAAACCTCCCCTGGCCATGGTCCCCGCTGCCCCTCTCCCTCCTATCATATGAAGTTTCAGGATGAAGAAGAGGGTGAACGGGTTTAATCTTAGCCTTCCACGCCCGGTCTACTTACGGACCGTTGGTTCTGCGTCTCGGCCAGGCTATGACAACCTCGAGGATCTCTTCAAAGATGAGGAAGCTTCTGTTGGCATTGGGACATGAAGCTACAGCCCTTCTGTTGGTGGAAGACAGCCCATGTGTCGGACCACTGCCATCCGCTCCGCGTTGGTGGGCTCTTAGGCCATCTAATCTACAGTTGTGTGCTTAATACCTGGACCCGGGCCCTTAAAACGGGTGCGACTGTATACCCATTTTCTGAGGTACTTGGTATCGGCTCGGGTATCGGCTTCGGAACCGAGAGAGATCGGTGTCCTTTTCACCGCCGTTAAACGCTTTCGCGCCGAACGGCGAACGAAGGAGATTGATTTTGGCCGAGCAGCAGGACCTGCCATGGCTCCTTTGGATTGTCTCTCCGCCCTCCGGACCCAGAAGACGGTGGGAAATGGAGAAAGGTCGGAGTGCCGGAGAAGGGAAGGGTGTTTCACGGGGCCGCGAGCGGTGAGCTGTTTTTTGAAGTTGTCAGTAGCGAACCTTCGGGTGGTTCTTGCAAGCAAATATCAGATCGATATACTATTTATCCCCGCACATCCTGTTGTGATGTCAGCAATCCGTACTATAGTACGGGCCACTAAGGCCTATCTAAGGCTGTCTTGGCTGAGCCCTCCACGCCCGTGGAGAGTTTGTCGACCCATGATTACGTTGGTTTCAGTAGACGGCACAGACACCAAGATGTCTTTTGGATGGGTATCCACTAGTAAATCACCAAACTTGAACAGTTGTGCCATCTACTCTCAACCAGTAGATAGAACAGGGTGGTGTGTGTTTGTTTGTTTCGATCACCCTTTACTTCAATTGGAATGAAGCTTGCTGACGGTCACCAACTGGTAGATCACAGCCACGACGTGGGCGCCACGGTGGCCCCTAGGAGTCGGACGAAGATGAGCTGGATTTCGAGGCGATTAGCATTGACAAGGCGACCGATGGGAGAGTGGATTCCGATGGCAGAAGGATCCCAAAGAACGGACATCAACGACCCCCAGTGGGGGGTGGTTGGACACCCCGAAAGACCTCTTTTCGGGATTCTTTTCGGGGCGCCCTAATGGACACTCTTTCCGTGGTGCTGCAAGGAATGTAAATCGTAGATGGACCACATTTGGGCCCATTTTGTGTAACGGTCAGTTAACTAAGGATCATCGATTTGTCACCATTTTTGAACAAGGCCTGCAACATCCTGCAACTGAGCCATCATCATCCACAGTTACTGGTAGTAAGGATAGACCAACGAAATATTCAACCCTTCAAACCACCTGTCACCTACATACCCCTTCCAGCCACCGTAGGTCCATGGCGGATAGGGGCTGAACTTGGATCATTCCGGTCTGTTGAACATCTCCACCACTAGTGACTTAGTCACCATCGACCACATCCTTTTAAATGTTCGTAGTGACTCAGGTAATGACTCAGCTTCATGGCGCTGGGCCCTTGGGACGTGACCAGCTCAACAGCTCGACCCGGTTTTGGCGGTGCTACATCATCCGAGGCATCGGTCTGCGGCATCGCCCCGAGACATCCGGTCAGAGTGGAAGAGTCGACCCCCTGGGGGTGAGTTGTTGACATCCCATGCCGAGTCGACTGAGATCAGAACCTGCCCATCGATCACAGAGCCCGCATACGCCTTCGCGCCCGCGTTCGCCCGCCTTCGCCTTCGCCTTAGCGAGCTTCACGTTGGGACCGGTGCAGGTGAAGCTCCGTCGCGTTGGCACCTCCTTGACCTTGAGCCACTTCTTCAACTGCCACTTGCCACAAGAACCGCGAGCTGACCGCAAGTCCCCGTACGCGCATTCCGGAAGAGCGCTAGAATACCTGGCGAAACGCGAGGAAGAGGGTGGATCGACTCCGTTGGCGTGGTTTGAGCGCGACTGAGCTCGGAGTTCCTTATTGTTTGCGTGGCGACCTTTCTTCAAGATGGGGAGGGAGAGTGTGTTTAAGGAACTTAGGAGCGAAGCAATGGCGGTGGAGGACGGATTTGGGGTGATTTGCAACAAAGCAACTAGGCTTCCCACATGGGAAGGCCCGCTTTTGCAACCAGAAAAGGCCGTCTTCCATGGGCGTTGCACGAACACGACGTGTATGTGTGTACACCTCGTCGACGCTGCAAGTTGGCGGAGGTTCTCGCCAGTTGACCCGTAGGACTGGAGTCTAGAGATTTTTTTGTGACGAAGACATGCGAAGAACAGACGTGAATCTGCAAAAGACATCCAAGTCTTTCTCTTCTTGTGTAACATTGTGTAACCGCTTCCTCCTTGTTTTTCTTGACATATTATGCATGGAACACACACAATTAGAAATGGTAAAACAAATAACACCCGCCTCACCCAAAAAGAGAAGACAACACAAAAGAAAGAACACCTACTATGTGGTCTAGATAGACCTCTGCAGCCAGCCAATCATGTCCTTTTTCCTTATGTTTTTTGGTTCAAACCTACCCAGCAGTCAGAACATGTCACGGTGCAGACTTCCGAACGGTGCCCGTGTCACATCCACGGCCCCGTCGGATGGAACTCAACTCCGCTTCGTCGCGCTTCGCTCCTAGGCACTCGAAGGAACTCCGTCACGGGGAAGGTGGTGATGAAAGAAGACAGGTGGCGATGCCGACACCGCACCGGTGGCGATGCCGAAACAGGCCTCGTGTTGTCCTCGCTCCTCTTTGCCTCTTTGATTTTGAGACTTTTTGAGGGTGTTTCCAACATAGCGATAGTTATAGATAGTTTGTTTTTCTGTTTTGGCTGGGGTGCAAGACAAGCGAGTGGAGTGTTGACATATGACACTTTCACACCTCGACTCTTGTTTGTTTTCTTGGGGGGAACTTATCAGATCAGAATCTCTAGGGGTTCACTAGTAGCACAGGCAATGATAAGTTTGGCATCCCCAGTAGGTCCCAGTAGGTCACCAACAACCACCACAACAAAGATGCGAAGCTCCAAGGAGACCCACAAAGTAGGTGACAGAATGCCATGAGAATGCTGTGTGTCGGCCCTGTGATGACACTATTCCAAAAAACTGATATGTCAAGCATCATGCATTCAGTTCCTTTGTGTTTCTTCAGGTCAACCAAATAGGTATTGACATGTATAGACATTATGACCGTCCCCAAGTGCCCGTGCCCTTTCACGAACCCCTGGAAACCCGCTTTGTCGCACCACAGGCTCTAAGGGCTTCAAGCGGTCTTTCTTTTCGAGTGCTCACACCCAAAACAAATCCTGGCAACCCATTATTCAACCCAATGTGAGTGGACAAGAACCAGTCTTTAAACAGTCCCCGCAAGAACGACTCTTTTCCAGATGCGAGGTACATGCCCGGCTTCATTCTGGTTGATCTCTTTGGCCGTCGTCGCCTCATCGGCAGCCCAGATGACCTCTTCGAGGACAGAGATGAGGGCTGCTGGCCGTTGTTCATTTGTAGCTATTTGTAGATACTTATATATGGACTCTTGGCAACCACGCGTTTTGGGGATGGCTTTTCCCTTGCTGTACGATGCTGTACGTATAGGACCAAGATGGTCAATGGTTCAGCCTCAGCCATTCTTTCTGGCTTCACCTCCAGGCAGTTGATCAGGCGAAAGCAGTGCAACACTTGAAAGCAGATAAATACAGATGTTTGTGGAGGGTCTCTTCATTTTGACTTGGTATGCTAGTGGTTCCACCCACTTTAGGTCAAGCACTTGTACTTGCGAGCAGGAAGTGTATCCACCCTGGCAGGATCATTATCTCTTCCGCGCGCATGTGATGTCCCACAGAACCTGGATCTATCACAAGCGCCTTGGGCCAAAACCCATGGAGAGGTGGCCATGTTGCGTGTCCTCAAGAGGATGCCAACGTGGAACCACTCCTCGGGGTGTCGAGGACACGCGTGTTTGTTTATTCAAACGACTTCATTTTCACTTGAGGTACGTTGAACACAGAGG
>CAXIVM010002847.1:0-30260 GCA_964035705.1 Porites rus | reverse complement strand
GTAGTAAGTGGATTTACAGATCATTCGATTGAGGCTTGTCCTTGCTAGCACTGATTTTCAGGCCAGGAACTGCTTGCCCTGATCTCCACAAAGACACTAAGTGAGAATCCATCCAATCTTGGTCGGCTTCAATGCTTTGCAACATTTTTAGTCACAAGCGGCCGGCTCAAGAAACACCTGCCACGCGCTAAATATGGCAGCGCAAAAACGCCGAGGGTAAATAGCACTTCTCGGCAAATCTTTGCAGCCTTGCCAGCCCTCAGTACCGTCACGTTTAATGACTTTCTTGTGGTACTCTAACGGCTTCTTCCGGCGTTGATTGCGTTTCTGCTACCTGTCCTCAGTTGAATGGAACATCTGGAGCGTATTTTAGGCTTTCCGTGATGACTGCAAACAATTCAACATACGTATACAATTGTACATTCCAAAATATAGCCACCAACCCATCTGCACCAAGAGTCTGCAAACTTCTTTTTGTGGACCTTTGTCATAGTCCGTTTTAAAGCTGCCATGCTCCTGAGGATTACAAAAAATACAGCACAAAAGAACAAAACAATATAACACCGTAATATACAATATATATATAATATATATAATATAGATACAATGAAATAAATAACTATATACATAATCAAATCATATCATATCAAACATATCAAAAATTATCAAGCACAGTCGAAACATTCAAACAATTTCAAGCATATCAATAGAATTCAATAGATGCCTCAAGACTTTGCCTTTATGAGCATTGGTCTGTGCGTGGTGTCCTGAAGTTGGAAAGAACATGCGTAGGTTTTGGTAAGTCTGATCCAAAGAAGGCCATCCATGTTGCCGTGATAGTCCTGGGCTGACTGGGAGGAATCAAACTATAAAATCAATTTGACAGGAGCGCGCACTAGGCACAAACACTATAAAATCAACCAAAAACTTTTCAAACTGGAACAAGATTCAGGCAAGCAAGAGCCTTGACCTGGAGCATGCAAGGAATTTTGAATCCTCAGGACTGTGCCGGTTGCTCGAGCCCCAATAGCATGTCCGGGCGCATGGGCAGCACGATCTGCAAAGCTTCCGCCTCAAGGAGGCATGTGGATGTTTCTGCGCTGCAGCACTCTGGGTGGCTTGCTCAAACATCACCCAAAAAAACATGAGGCAACTGGAACTGAGTATCCAAGTGAGTCCCAGTGACAAAGTTGATCCAGATTCGGTTGGCCAGCCTCACACTAAAATAAGCTTGGTCGCCCATAAGCTGGTCATCAGATCGTTTATGGACGCTCGAGGACGCACCCACAAATAGTGAACACGGTGGAGCTCCAAAGCATAGGCCGTTCGGGGCCAACCTGCACAAGAAGCAGAAATAAGGTTGCATCATGTTGCATCGATAAAAGATCGTGAACACACAGTAGATTGACTTTCAATGACCATAGAAACACACAGAATATCACAGAATATGGTTTTCAAACAGAATCAATGATTTGGCCAAGGCGCGACAAGAGCATGTCCAAAAGAATGTAAAATCCCGTCCTTGTGGTTAAATCATGCTGCCGGCAAAGCTTCACATCAAAGGCTTTTGGCTTTTGTAGCCGTGCTTTGTCCATTGCTTCCTAGGGCGTAGTGAAGAGCCAATGGGCTCATCGGAATCTTTGACATGCGACATATGCACAAAACCTGCCAAGATTCGCTAGGCCTTGCGAGGCACTGAATGCATCCAACAAATGAAGATCGCGAGGTCCAAACCACAAATTTGCCCATGCACCGACTTCCTCCCGGCGTTGCTCTGCTCTAAACCACCTGAGTGTTACAGAGTTGCCAGTGCCAGCGCCCACAGATTATGTCATAACTCCCACAGTAACTCATAACTGATGAATATTTCAAGAATTTTTAAGATACTTCCAGAATGTGCCAGATAGTTCTGCGCTAATGTGTGAGCTACGCGCAAGCTGGGCACTGCCATTCCGGCACTGTGCACGTGGTGTCTGCCGAAAGAGGTGGAAGACCGGCCTGTGCCCGATATCCTGCCTCCAGGATGAACACCAGCAGCCAAACAAGCGCCCACATGCTATCGTAGGAAACCCGCAATCCACAAGACCACAGGGTGCTGAAACGGAGCGGAGATGACACCTTGATCCGGCAAACCTTCCACAGGATGCACACTTGTGGCGCTGACTTGCCACTTGACTAAATGCCTACCAACATGTGCTACAGATTGCTACAGTATGCCACAGTATACATATATATAACCCATTTATTTCAAAAGCTCTCTCGGAACCGATGATTGTTTTCACTGATGAGCCTGTGTGGGCCTCAAGTTGTTCAACAGGGATCAACAGAGATTTTTGATGATCATTGATGATCATTGAACAATATCGTACTGTACATATTTGCACTACCTGGATCATTGTGGCACTTTGGCGCCAGCACCATCACTGCCTACATGCTACAAGCTGTGGCCACAATGCTGACACGGAAGCAAAGCCCGCACCCCATGCCGACCCCGCACACGTTGACAGGTCCGTCGGACATGGTAGTGAGTGCCAGTTTGGGTCAGAAAAATCTCCACTGGAAGTTGACACTGACCTGTCTGACCTGTATGTCCCGTAAGCTGGTCAATTTGTTTCTGAAGCTTCACGATCTTGTCCAACAATTCAAGCTTCTCTGCAGTCAAGCTTGCCACCTTGTCGTGCAAAGAATGCTTGATGGTATCAACACTTGTGGAGCAGCAATCTGCACTCTGTCTCTTTGACCGAACACATGTCCCAGTCAAAAGTATGCACAGACAGAAGCACGCTCCAATCAGCATCAGGAAAGCTGCGAATACGAGAAATTCCATGCTTACTCCAGCTGCATTCCTGCAAGGAAATGCAACAAACACCAACCCTAACCCATCCTAACCCTACCTATCCTTACCAAGCGGGTTTCTCGAGTATGGCTGAGTGCGGAAGACAGAAATAGACAGCATGTTTATAGAATTAAAACATCAGGGTGTGAACAAACCCATTTCTATAGAATCAATATCTGTCGTGGGGTTGCCCTGACCCAAAATCCAAACATGAGAACACCCGAAAAGCATCTTTCCAAGTCTGCTACAGTTCCTTAATAAACTCTTTATGTAAACGCCTTCAAAAATTAACTTTTCGTACCAAATCAAGGTTGGGGCCATTTGGCTTCCACAAAGGTTTCATCTCTGGGTGTCCCGAGCCGAGGCGAGGGTGGGTGAGTGTGGAAGACTGAATCTCTATAGAATCAAAAACATCATAATGTGAACAAACCCTTTTCTATAGAATCAATATCTGTGGGGTTGCCCAGACCCAAAACCCAAACATGAGAACACCCGAAAAGCATCTTTCCAAGTCTGCTACCGTTCCTTAATAAACTCTTTATGTAAACGCCTTCAAAAATTAACTTTTCGTACCAAATCAAGGTTGGGGGCCACCTGGCTTCCACAAAGGTTTCATCTCTGGGTGTCCCGAGGGTGGGTGAGTGTGGAAGACTGAATCTTTTTAGAATCAAAACATCAGGGTGTGAACAAACCCCTTTTCTATAGAATCATTATCTATGGGGTTGCCCAGGCCCAAAACCCAAACATGAGAACACCCGAAAAGCATCTTTCCAAGTCCGCTACCGTTCCTTAATAAACTCTTTATGTAAACGCCTTCAAAAATTAACTTTTCGTACCAAATCAAGGTTGGGGCCATTTGGCTTCCACAAAGGTTTCATCTCTGGGTGTCCCGAGGGTGGGTGAGTGTGGAAGACTGAATCCCTATAGAATCAAAAACATCATAATGTGAACAATCCCTTTTCTATACTGTAGAATCATTATCTTCCTGGGTACCCATGTCTCTATAGAATCTGCTAAGAATGAGCTCAAAAATGAACACCTCCAAAAAATCAACCTTTGCGCACAAACAACCTATCACGTAACAGGATCCCAGCGACTGCTCCGCATTCGTGGCACAGGTCTGCTGCGCACTAGCTATCCACATGTACAGCGAAAGAAAGACACTGAACAAAGCCATTGCAACGGAGGACAACTGGAGGCGTGTTTTGTTGAATCCCAAATGCTGCGGACAACGACGACTGCGACGTGTGGACGTGTGTAAGATTTGTCGAAACATCACAAGACTGCAAAACAATGACATATACAATCAATTGGTTTCATATATTTCATATCATGTATAAATAATATATAGAGTATTGCGCAGCAATGTGCAGCATATGTTGGATGTTTCTTTGATAATCTTTGGAACTCTTTGCGGGCACGACCCACTGAAGTTCCAAGCCAAGGTTCCTGGTGATCCTTCCTTGAAGGCCTTGTCTTCGATATCACCAAAGTATTCTCCCACTTCCGGATCTTCCTTGGGGATACGATATGCCGCTGCTCGAAGTCTGGACTAGGTCACCCCATGCATTCAAATGATTGCAAATGCACCTGTTAAACCGAGTCCTACAAGTTCATACCAAACTATACTACTAAGATCTATTAAGACTTTAAGATCTGTAAAGATCTATTAAGTATATACAAGTTCTATATGTCGAGAAGCGGATCCCAGAACACATGGTGGTAGCTTGCTCGGTTGCTGCAGCGGGCTTGGCATCGAGTAACTTAATGCAAAACAAAAGGATAATAAAGGAGGTGTGTGGAACTGCGTGTGGACAAAAGTTGCTAATATTTTAGTTGAGAGCTAGATAGAGCAAGTCTGTTTTTTTTGCAATCTAAGCACGGTATACTCCGCGGCGGCCGTCCCAGATCGGCTTCTCCATCTTTTGCAGCGCATAACGCCACAAACTCAGCGCACGAAGTCAAAGCAAACCCGCACAAACGCAAACTCTAAATAGTCAAAGTATGTCATAGATGGTCAAAGTAGATCAAAGTAGTATATGAAAGTGATATCAAACAAAGGTCAAATGTCTCAATAATTTTCCACTAAGGATCGCATACATCTGGGCATCCTGGTGGAATTGGCATGGCCCCGCTCGCAAAGTGTTTGGCGTATTCCGTGTATCCACTGCTCCCTTAGAATCACCTATATACAGTAACATATCCATACATATCCTAATATTGCACAATATCACCTACTTAATCCTCTTATATCCTACCCTGCAATATCCTGTGTTGGCTCCTGTGTTGCCGCTCCCTGCAAGGGGTCATCATCGTGAGGCATGTGGCTGCGTAGGTAGGACGGGCGGGCGTCCACGACACAGCGCTCTCTCTCTCTCTCTCATCTCTGATGACATCCGACAAACGGACACTGATCGGAAAATGCATTCTTATAGACACGCGGACACTCATCGGAAAATGTCCGTCTCTCATCTCTGATGACATCCGGCAAACGGACACTGATCGGAAAATGCATTCTAATAGACAAACGGACACTCATCGGAAAATGTCCGTCCGTTAGTTTGGACTTGCTATAAAATCCAACCCACATCTTTCATCTAAATTCAAAAGATAAACACGCTATATTTTCTATTGAATCAAGAGTAGGCTGAAGGAACCTTTATAAAAGGGAAAAGCAATCCCTATCCACATTTGGACCAAAAGATTTACTATATTATCATAAATGAGTTTTGACATCCTCAACTCCACAATATATAATCATTGTTGTCTAGAAGTGGAGACTTTCTGTGACTATAAAATTAATTTATGATTTTGGAACTAGTCAATTCACCTATAGAATCGACATGTATTACAAGTTTCCAGGTGGTTCCCTATAAAATCTCAGGCAAACAAATATACTATAACATTAAAACCATATTTCACAATCAGGAAATATTCCTTATAGAATCATTTTGTCTTCTAAATGTTTGGGGATTCTTGTCTTTTTTTGAAGTCGTGGCTTCTTATAAAATCATGATCTCACTTTTGAACCACCAGTCATCCTATCCACAAAAATTAAGTAGTCTTAAGGCCTATTTAGTGATCATAATCTTACAGTTCAAATCCCGGGGAGGGTTCTAACTATAAACAGGCAGCACGCCCCTTTGATTTCATAGTGGAAATTCACACCAGGATCATGGTGGTATGACGTTGCCAGCATGGCTTGAGCTCATCATAGTTTCTGTTACCCGGAAAACGTCAGCGCAAACCATGTTCGACTTCGTTAAAGATCTCCAGTGGCGAGCTTTGGCCAAAAACAGTTGCACTTCGTAATAAATATATATATATATAGTGTACATAAGATAGATAATGATGTGGTTTAATGTGTTTTATGATTCAGCTTGCGCTTAGTAGTTTATCCCCTTTGAGCTTTGGTTTCATTATTTTAGTCTGTGAAATGTTCTTATAAGGTGTTTTGACTTTACGTATCATTTGCGTTGTGATTTTACACGAAAGAAACTCTGTAGACTACATACCGGGTCGCGCGTGGAAATACTGCTTGCGTGCGTAGCTCCCTGCAGTCTAGCAGCCACCGAATATGTGGAGGCACAGCACGGCCAATTGCAAGCTCAAACCTCGCTTGAACTTTGCAGGGATGAAGGACTTGAAAGCAACTGATGTCTCGAAGTCTTGCTTTCCAAGATCTGGGCCAGCTGAAAGGATGTAGGACTGGCACGATGCGACTGAAGAACCAACCTGATGGGCACGTGTTCCAGGTCTCATCTCATTAGCGCGCTGAACAGAACTTATTTTTTTGGATCTTGGCTCAGGAAAGCCTGCTGAAATGCTTCAATCCAATCTGAGGCCCAGCAATGATACAGGTCGCCACAACCCCTAAGACAGGAGTGAACTTTGCTGCCCTGGCAAATGAAGGGTTGAATGTCCGTGGTTGCACTGCTTACTCAATTCACAACACAGAAAGTGCAAGTCAAACCTGGACGAAGCATTTGGCAACCACTGCTTGAAAGCTAGGCCAAAAATCGTAGGCGCTAACATCACCTGACGCGGTCAGTGACAAATGTTTCAGGGCCTGGGAGGCCTTTGAATTCACTTCCTCAACACGACACGACACAGTGCGCCTTAACGGTGGAGAGGACGATCCCAATCGCATCCACTGAAACAACGGTTCCTAAGATGCGTTGGGCCTTAGCTGCGCACTCCAAAACCTATGCACTCTTGAAGCCCGCCTGTCGCCTAAAGACCAAAGCGTTCTGAACTTCTTGGTCGAGGTCCGTCACTTCCAAAGAGTTCAGTGCATCTCTACAAACCCTGAGCAACTTGCAATCAGAGGAGTAGCGACGATGCACAGGAGCGTTGTCGACATTGTCATAAGCACGCTCAACGCCACATCACCTCCAGCCTGCTGAGAAACTTAACAAATGCAATTGCACATCCCAAAAAGTGCGTCGCAAGTTCGTCGTGCCATTTTCACTAAGAACTTGACAATCAAAGTGCACAAATTCGAAGTATGTCCACCATTGATGGAGCCAATCAGCACAAGCCCGGCAAGGGTTGGTGCATTTGCCCTGCCAGCCAAAAATTATGAAACATGGAGAGCTTGCGCTACCAGCTCCCCTGCAAACGAGCCGCTTTATCAGCAACGCCAGAAAATAGGCCAGCGCCTGGGTCGTGTGTTTCCCTCAAGTTTCATCCTTTCAGTTTCAACTCAGGTCATTGCTGGCATGATCATGAAGCAAGCGCAGCTGTTGATGACCTCCGATTTTTGAACAGGCTTGACATTGATTCAAAGCCAACGGCCGCCACATTCAACAAAAACCACAATCGAGATTGCGACCACTGCAAGCCAGCTCTTCATACTGGACCGAAAGTCCTCTACACTTGTAGTCAGACCTGAGAAAACGAGACGCACAAAACACGCACATGTGCGGTGACAGTCTTCGGCTGCTACCAAGTGGCCAACACTAAACATCAATAAACCTAACAGCCACGTAAACCACTCTGGCTTCACCCACACAAAGGTCCTTGGCTCAAAAGACTTGCAACGCCCGGTCATAACCAGAACGCCACCACCGCGCAACTCCGGAAGTAACATTCTCTGGTCTGCCATGGCTCGAACCACCAAGCGGCTCTCATAAGCACGTTTTTCATATGGTGTGGTGTGCGGTGCACATACTACTGGGGAACGAGGGCCTACCACGGCTGAAAAACGTTCCAACGAAGCAGCCGCAGTACATGCGGATATCAAAACTGATTACCATGGACAACCTCCTATGACTGATGATCGGATGATTGACTTCTCCTATTGAATTCTCCTTTCTCAGTCCCGTCGGACCTAGAACAGTCCTTCGTGTGTCCATCTTCCAGTGCTTCTGACTACAGATTAAGCATTGCTGAAGACGAAACAACATTTCAACACATCAAAGCCGAGAACGGGTATATACTGCAATATAAGCCATGAATGTTGTTTACTTTTACTTATACCCTTTCAGAAGTTCTGTTCCTTCCAACGTCCATAGCGCTGCAACCGGCGGTGCGTTGCCATCGTCCCGACTTTTGCGCGCGCTACCTTTCAAGGTCAGCTCAGGGCATTCGATGAGCAAAAGGCCGTTGGCTACAAAAGAAGCAGCAGGCGACATCGCAAGCGCCGTAGCCAACAAACCTGGAACAAGTCCTTTCTCTTCTCAGCTTCACGCAGCTGACGGACACTTTTTTCTTCGTCTTCGGTTCGTCCCTGTTCTTTTCGTCTCATTCAGCATGTCAGGATCGCACTCTAAATGTAACTTACATGTTCTTTGATTTTGATTGTCAAAATTGTAATGTATCAATTATTGTTTAACCGTCAAAAATGTAATGTTACATTTTCGACCCCACAGCTTACATTGTTTCATTGAAAATTCACGGGAAATATGACACCTGTAGACCCCCCTACCACGTTCAGGCAATTTTTGCTAAGTTACACTTTTTGCTTTTTGAGCCCGTATACTGAACATGATGTAACATTAATTGTTGAAGGCTTTGTCTCTTTAGTAGATTCATTGCATTTCTTTTCATTTTGCATTAAGTTCATATATATAATCCTTTCATGCTCCTTTCATGTTGCATGTATGTCTATTAATTTTCCTTTCATGGTGTATTCATTTCCTTTCATATGCCTGTCATTTTCCTTTAATTTTGCATTGATGTCCTTTCATGTTCCTTTCATAGTCTATTGATGTCCTTTCGTGTTCCTTTCATTTTGCATTTATGTCCCTGCGTGTTCCTTTCGTTTTGCGTGTCCTTGAATTTTCTTCTCATTTCGCACTCATATCCAACCATTTTCCTCTAATTCTGCAGTCATTTCCCTTCATGTCCCTTTCATTTTGCAATCACTGCCTGTCATGTTCCTTTCACGCTGCATTCACGTCCTTTCATGTTTTCCTGTCATTGTGCATTTAGTTCCTTTCTGTGTCCTGTCGTTTCGCATTCATTTCCAAATAGTTGCTTGAATGTTGTTGTCATTTCCTTTCATTTTGCAGTAATTGCCTGTCATGTTCCTTTCATGTTGCATTCATTTCTCTCTCATGTAGAAATATGAAAAACTGTAACATTAAATGCTGAAGGCGTTGTCCTATCATTTTGCATTAATTTCATTGCATTGGCCTAAATTAGTCGACTCTTTCCTTTCATGAGTCCCTTTCATGTTGCATTCGTTTCCTCTCACAAAAAATGTAAAAATGAAACGTAAAATGCTGATTTGCGCATGTATTTCCTGTCTGTGTCTTTCGTTTCGCATTCATGTCCAAATAGGCTTCTTTGAATTTTGCAATCAGTTCTTTTCATGTTCCATTCATTGCCTGTCATGTTCCTTTCATGTTGCATTATGTTGCATTCATGTCCCTTCATGTGCCTTTCATTTTGCAATCGTTGCCTGTCATTTTCCTTTCACGTTGCATTCATTTCCTCTTATGAAAAAAGAAAAATGTAACATTAGATGCTGAAAGTGTTTCCCTTTAGACATCTCCTATGATTTTGCATTAATTCCCGTGCACTGTCCTTTCATGGTGCATGAATTCTTTCATGTTTCTTTAAAGGTGCATGCAAAATGTAACATGTAACATTAAATGCTGAAGGTGTTTTCCCTTCAGAATTTTCCTGTAATGTTGCATTCATGTCCTTTATGTTCCTTTCATGTTCCTTTCACGTTCCTTTCATTTTGCATGTATTCCTTTCATGTTCCTCTCATGGTGTATTGATGTCCTTTCATTGTCCTTTCATTTTGCATTGATGTCCTTTCATCTTCCTTTCATTGTGCATTTGTGTCCTTTCTGTTTCCTTTCGTTTCGCACTCATTTCCAATGATTGTCCTTTATTTTGCTGTCATGTCCTTTCATTTTGCAGTCATTGCCTGTCATGGTTCCTTTCATGTTACATTCACTATGAAAAAACAGGTAAAATGCAACTTTAAATGCTGAAGGTTTTTTCGCTTTAGACGTTTCCTATCATTGTGCATGTTCATTATGTCCTTTCATGTTCCTTTTATGTTGCATTTAGTTCCTGTAAAGATTGCAAAAATGTAACATTAATGTCTGAAGGCCAAGATTTTATCCCTTTCGACATTTCCTGTCGTTTTGCAAAATCCTGACGCACAAACGTACACAAACACACACACACACAAAATGACGCCACCAAGCAAAAAATCAATAGGAAGAAAGGAAAAAGTAAAGAAGAGAAAAGGGAGAAAGCTCTAAAGGCAAAAGGAAGACACAAAAAGACATGGAGAAAGTGGAACCTCCAAAATGTAAGTTGCATGTTTGGAGGCTGCAAAAACAACAATGGTATGCACCTACAAAGGGAAAGATTTCATATGAAAGCCGGAGAACCAAAGATGCATACGGGGCAAACAGTCAATAAAGTGCTCACGCAAGGCCCCTACGGTCAAATGGCAACTGAGAAGGAGGGAACATGGGAAGACATGAAGAAAATTAAGAAACCAGCAATAGAATGAAATACGGCAAATGATTCTCACGAGCGGCTTAGTCAGGAACCGGGTGTTGGCCTAGGGCCTAGGGCCCAATGGTATCTGGGAAGAAGGAAAAAGTAAAAAGGAGAAAATGGAGAAAGGTCTAAAGGTGGTATCTGGGAAGAAGGAAAAGTAAAGAGGAGAGAAGGGAGTCCACAAAGTGCATAAATTGTTGTGACTCCCGTAACCATAAATACAGTACGTCGCTGTGCGCATTCCAAGAATTCAATGTTTTGCGCACGCCAAGAACTCAATGACTAAGCTAAGTGAAAGTGCAGGTGTGCTCAATCAGGAACAAAAGCCAACAAGTAACTTCCCAGCCAAGACTCCAGCGATCCACCAAGCGCAACAATGTACAAAATTGTACAAACAAACTGCTCGCTTGCATTCGAGTTTCTCAGGGAAAGCAATCGCAAGCAGCGTCACACCAATCAGCCAAAGAACGAAGTGCTCGTTAATTTGAGAAACAATCCTTATGGCCGTGGCTAGTAGGATGAAAGCATTGGGCTCCTCTACCGACCTACCGACTCCTGATTCATCACATTCGAAGTTTGTGGGAAATCAACTCTGTACATGAGCTCTGCAAAAATGGAAGCAGAAATTGTGGAGGTTTGGTTTTGCGGCCAGACTAGCCTGCGTTTGGCAAAATGCGCAATCACTTCAACCCTGCAACTGCAAAAACAACGGGCGTCAAGACATACAGGGCACCCCATGTTGTCCTAAGCTACTGAATAGGTTCAACTTACGTATGCCCTGTACTGATTACCCGTTGATACAACAAGTGCTGTCTTGAAACACAAAGAATTAAACACACAAACCTTGAAAGAAGAACATTGTAAACAATAAAACCCTCGGTACGCAAGGAGCTCTCACAACAATAGAACCAGCATGATAATATCACACTGAGACTTTCAGCCAGGAGACCTCTCAGCAAGCTTGACTCCCTGCACTCTGGCAAAGACACACCAAACAGCATTTACCGTCAATGAAAGGCACGTTACGCTGAAACGTTCCCTGGCCTTGCTGGAATCTACAGAGCTCCTTGATAGAACAAGGATTTGCTTGCTTCCTCTTCCTCCCAGACCGGCTGCTAGAACTGCCAGGACAGCTCGGCTGGAAGTTTGGCACCTTCGCGGCGGTCTTTGCCAAACCGCCAAACCACCAGCTGGTCTTTGCGGAGTTTGCACGAGGCCAACATGGGGCTGGACATGTGCAAAGCAAGCCATCAATGTACTCGTACTCACATCTGTGCGCCTAGGTGTAGAGCTACGTAGGTTTGCAAGGGTACACAGGTGAAAGCTTGGAGTGATAATCCAAGGCAGCTTGACTGGAGCTATTCAAATTGGGGCAAGAATATTGCTAAAGCTTACCTATATGAGGTACGGTGAGAATCTATGATGTGTGGTTGTTGCATCGTTATATTTGTGAGTCCCATCTTTTCCCTTGTTTAAGGGTATCTTTTTCTTTGTGACTCTGACTCCCCCGTCGTTTGCCAGAGCATGTGAACGCAAAGCTCTTGTGCAATTGCAATGATCATCGCAAATCTTGAAGGCACTTCATATATAGAGACTTGAAGATTGGCTCCGTCGTCGCTTTTTCAGGATGTGTGAGGCGCTCAGGTTCAGTCACATTTGTGGCTGCGGCCTCCAGCCAAATTTGAATCTGTTTGCCAGTGGATTGCTTTGCCTTTGAACAATAGATTCAATTGACACCTGAGGAATTGTTTTGAACTGATCCGCTCTTCATCCAACGGCAGCATTCCGAGACACTGAGGTGAAACGTGTCCATGCTCAAGCAATGTGGACAAATTGCAAAGTGGCAGAACGCTTAGTAGCAATTTGACAAACACAGTGTCCCAGTCAACTCATTGCAACTTTCAATTTGGATACATGCGCCTGCCAGGCACTTGCTGCCCAAATTTTTGGCTGCAAACCTCACAGCGCTGCCGCGCAAGCCTCGCGAAAGTGTCTGTCGTTTGATTCTCTTTGACTTTGTGCTGTGCATCAATGTGAATCCAGACCACTCCACTCCACTCCACGGTGACGTCACATTGACAAGCCTGTTCTTTGCCCTCTGCAGCTCCCTGAAATCCACCATGACCCAAGGACGCCATGTAATCAATCACAAGCCCCACTGGCATATCTGGAAAGCGGCCTTGCCAATCCTGCAATGCGCTTGTGAGATTGCATTCTAGCCTCTTTAAATCTCAAAAAGTCTGCGTTCATGGTGCACCACCTGCACACGCGCGTGTAAACATGGAGCGAGTGGTGTGGCTGCCTGCGCGCCTCACGTTTCACAACAAGAAAACTTTTGGGCGGTGGCGGTACCCATGCGGTGGCCCGATGTAACTGCCACCCGGAGCCTGAGTGCCAAAAAATATATGTATATAGTACTTACCTATATATATATATATACATATATACCTGAGGAGGGAGGAGACGAAAGCCAGCCCTTGTAGGGACTGAGAAGTCAATATATAATATATTGTTGTTACAGGGTGAAGTCGAAGCCGCATGAAGGAACAAATAAGCAAGTTCACATTGAGGCTCGATATGAGAGAGCTTATATACACAAGGCCTTTACTAACCCCCATCCACTGTCATTGGTCATAGGATAGGCTTGGATCCCATGCTCTTGTACAAGTGTCCAACTCCCTTGGACATTTGTGCCCTTCTCTACCGGCTTAGGGCCAGCTTCATGCAGAAAAGGCACCCCCCGGCCCCACACATTATCCTTAGACTGCGGAAACTTTTCCAGGAGGACTATTGCACTCAACCTTGCCAATCAATCTGCTTACAGTAAATATAAAAGGCTAGGTCAAGCACTGTGACCGCAATCAGTGATTTCAACTCAGCTACTAGAGCAACGAAAGTCAAGCGCTACTGTCCTTTCACTGGTCGCTGATTCGGAGTTCTCTCCACCAGCCGGAATCGGTCACCGCGGCAGCCGGAAGCCGACGCAAGCAAGAAACCCGCTGCAGACTCCCTGCAACGCATGTTGGTACTGCAATTGCGGGCAGATGGCCATGATGCAAAGCAGCAGAGTCAAGCCAAGCCTTCAGATCCCCTGGCTGCAGCCTTGAGTGGGGTTTGGACTCTCAAAGCGAGGCGAGCGGAGGCATCAGAGGGTGCGCGTGCAGAGGCTTGGTCTTTCTGGACCCAGTGGCGGTCGACTTTGGGAAGACAAGCCTGGCATGGTTGTTAACAGCCCTTCCGGAGCCTCAATTCTCGCTCATGCAGCGCAATTGCGTGAGACAGAGCATGACTGCTTTTTCGAGGCTGGCAGCAGCGAGCTGGGTGGGAGCAAACGTTGCGAAGACTGCCAATTCCTATCTGAAAGATCAGGGCACCAAAGAAACCCAAGACGATCCAGACAAGCCAAAGAAGCAGCCTTGTTGCCTGAAGAAGAAGAAGAAAAAGAAGAAGAAGAAGAAGAAGGAGGATGGAGAAGGTGAGCAGGGGAGCCGAAGATTGAGGAGGATGTTTTTCTGATTGATTTGGCTAGATCCGTCCGACCCCAGGTCAAAGGACAGAACTTCCCTGATACAATTCAGTGCGTTGAACTAGTGGTGGCTACCCTTCAGAGTGTCCGAGAGTGTCCTGATTTGGGGCATTTTTTGGTCAGGAGATTGCAGCCTGTGAATTTCCGTAGTGGTCCGTCTTCTCGAGGAGGAGATCTTTGGCCATGTCCTCGATGGACATTGACATCCGCCTCAGTTCAGTTTCTCCGCGCAGAAGGAAGCGCTTTGCAGCATCTTGTGAGAATACTTTGGGCTGCAGCCGATCGCCTCCGGAGTGCGCCAGGGTGGGCTACACTATGACACCTGCTCAGATGGAGATGATCGAGCGGCTAGAAGATTTGGTTGATTATATATTTATTGAAGTGCGGCGAAGTGTCTTTGACGACTCTTGGCAGAACCGGTGAGAAAGTGAATACAGTAAATCAAGTGCTTTGGCTTTTTCCCTGAAAGAGTCTTCGAGTGTTTTTGACTTTGATGACATCTCAAGTTTAGGGCTCCCTAACCCCTTTTTCTCACGCAACTGGTGAGGGCGTTCACATATGCCCGTAGTTCTTGGTCTTTTCTGACCTGCCCCTCATGGGCTTTAGTGAAACTTCTTGCTGCCCCATGCAGACAGCTTATCTTTCTTATGTACCCAATGCAGGTACGTGGCCTGTTTTGCCACCTTCGACTGAAGCAACCCCATGCAGGTTGCAAAACAACTTCAAACCAACAGCCAACTCAAGCTATCTCAACCTCCTTCCCCCTCCAGCGAGACTCGCCGGGAGGGAGAGGTGTGGAGGCGAGGGAGCTATAAGCCGAAAAGCGGCATCAAAAGGGGGAGTCGCCCTATGTTTCTGAAGAACTCAAAGGGCTCCCTAACCCCTTTTTCTCACGCAACTGGTGAGGGCGTTCACATATGCCCGTAGTTCTTGGTCTTTTCTGACCTGCCCCTCATGGGCTTTAGTGAAACTTCTTGCTGCCCCATGCAGACAGCTTATCTTTCTTATGTACCCAATGCAGGTACGTGGCCTGTTTTGCCACCTTCGACTGAAGCAACCCCATGCAGGTTGCAAAACAACTTCAAACCAACAGCCAACTCAAGCTATCTCAACCTCCTTCCACGGACCCCCTTTTCGACGATTCATCGACGTGGATTCCATGCTCGAATGAGCATTTTCGTTTTTTTCCGGAAGAAGAAGATCAGGTAGCTTAGAGACTCCGTCAGCAATGTAAAGCCTAGCCACCTTGTGGCTCTGCCACCGCCCCTTCAACAGGGCCAACTCCATAGACCCTGTGGTCTGGACAACCCACGTGGCGCCGCCGCGGCGTAATGAATATGGGCGGAAGCCCAACTGTGTGATGCGGAACCTTCGAAGGTACGAGTCGAAGTGTTCTCTAAAGGCCTGGCCAGTATAGCCCCACAATCTTTTATCCAAGGCCCCTTGGGCAGTCAACACATCAACCAAAGTTGACACCAAAAGAATCGGGAAAAAGTGCGAGGAAGTGACCATTTCCCCAGCGGCGTTCCGCTTTCCCGACTTGGTATCTTTGAGCGATATCACGAGCTGCTTGGAATTGACCAACAAATCTCTACC
This sequence comes from Porites rus, assembly GCA_964035705.1. Classification (NCBI taxonomy): domain Eukaryota; kingdom Metazoa; phylum Cnidaria; class Anthozoa; order Scleractinia; family Poritidae; genus Porites; species Porites rus. Next base: position 14,328 of record CAXIVM010002847.1, on the reverse strand, counting down.
GGTGAGATGGAGAAGCTCACCCGTTCTCAAAAGGGTAAAGAACCCCAAGGCCAAAAGGCAGGCGAAAATGAGATCATGGTGGCATACTGCGTAATAGCTCATGGCCATCACCAAATCAAGCGTCAGTGGCGGCGCACGCGCCGGCCATTCCAACTTTTTCCAAGTCGCGAAGTGTTTCCAAGCCGAGGGGATTTTTCTTTTGGTGAGAGGTTCATAAAAGTGAAGGCCTGACAAGGCATTCCCCACCGTGTACAAGGATTCGCCGTCCTCCCATGCCATTTCAACCCATTGGGCGCAAGCAGCGTCTAGCTCTGCTTCATTCTGGATGTCTTCAATGTACGGCAGAAGCAATGTCAAGGCCGCAAAGTACGCGCAACGGGTTTTATCACTGACACCCGCATCCAACAAGCTCAAGCCTTTGCGGGCTTCTCTTCGTTCCCGACGGGTGCGCTTGTGAAACACCTTAACGCCGACTCTCGGCATCAGTGGGGTTTTCTGTGCTTTCAACGTGTGCTAGGATCAGGTAAATGTTGTACAAGAGGAGGTGAGCGTTCAGGACTTTCAGAACATTGTTCAGCATGCGACTACTAGAACGACCCTTGGAAGCGACACTTATTGAAACATAGGAATCGCTGATATGAAAGATCCGCTTCTCTGACCAACGCTCAGACCTGATACCCCGCAAGATGCTCAACATAATGGCACGTAGCTCCAACTGATTGATGTGCTGTGGCTTGGACCAACGCACGTGGAACGATTTTTCCCAATTCAACCAATCTGCGCAAAGGGATTGCCTGGGGAAGGCTCTTGGGTTAACAATGTCACCACTGACCACGCGGACGTCACTACCCGTGAAATTGGCACGACCCAAAAGAAGTAAATTCAGGTCCCGAACCAAAATCTCCCCTTGGGCCTCTGCCACTCGTTGGCAACCATATTGAAGTGATCGTGCAAGTGGGGCCTGAAGCCGAAGGACTGCTCTGAAACCCGGGGCGAGACCCATACGGCGACAAAGGTGATGATAATGGATGGTGGGCAACCGCGAGCGACAAAGGGCAGCCCCAACAATAACAAAGGAATAAATACTAAAGGAATCGCCAATCAACGAACATTTCTCACGCTCAAAACCTGCTGCATCTTGTTTAATGCGGCTAGCTGCCCATGCCACCTCACAATGCTTATAGCCGTATCCCATCAACAGGCCTCTCTCCTCACTGTTCGTGAGCCACCACTTGTTTCCCTTCCAAAGCAAGAATTCTTCCCTAAATTGGTAGGGGGGATAGACATAGCCACAAAGAGCCCAACGATCACGACAATCTTGGTCCGCTCTATGCAACCCGGCGGGTTTGCTTGGGGGATATTGCTTCCAAACTGCCCTCATACAGGTTGGGAAGGATCCAGCCGTTTTCTCACCGGGCCAATGAAAACCCGGGGTGGTCCACTGTTCAACACTCGGGTAAGGTCCTTTTGCCACTACTTGGAACCATCGCCTATCTCTAATGACTTCGACACCCGAAAGGCACCCCTCCAAATTTTCGGTGGTCCAACAAAGACGTGGTCTCCGAAGAGGGACTGCTTCAGAGCAATCCAAGTAGTAGGGCTCACAGCCCATCCAAGATGAGATCTCTCGAGATGCACTCTCATCCATTGAGGCGACGTTTTCTGCTGCCACTTTGACATGGATGTTGCTGGGGAAGTGCGTCTCGATGAGTTCCCAAATTCGAAGGAATTCAAAGAACAATGAACTGTCATTTCCCTCAAGGTTTCTTCGATTTGCTCGAGCTCCACAAAGATCTCGACAGGGGAAACCCCCCCACAAATGGACTTCCTCCACTGTGTGGAAGTCCCTGGCCCATTGTTGCACGTCTTCACTGCTGATCTCTTGCACATCTCTGAGGATGTGCACACCCGGCCAACGCCGACTAACCACCCGATTTGCCGGGGCGTGAATGTCAACACCAATGCAACCCCTGGGAAGAACATCCAGGATATCATAAATGCGGAAGGTGCCTCCAATGCCTGAGAACAAACCAACCACTAAAATGGGAGCGGTGCCTAAAGACCGGGAAGACAACCTGGAAGACATCACAAAGTCCATACCGGGTGCAGTAAGAGAGGGTGCAAAAGCGACAGCCCCTCCCTTCTCAGAGGCATCACTGCACCAAACCTTGTCGTCAACCTCTGCCCCCAAGTAAGTGTGGATCAACGGGATTGCCCCCAGCAAAAGAAGGAACTCACGTTTTGTTTGGAGTGCCAAATCATCACCCCCCTTGTTGATAAAAGCCCAGCATTTGTCCAGGAAGCTCATGGCCGGTCTTCTGAATTGTATAACATGAATCCACCTACCTGCCACAACTTGCACTGTTCTTCGTTGCAACGGCTTTTGCCCAATCAAAAAGAGGGTTGCCTGCACTAATTTGCAAAACCTATGAGGGGATCCACCCAAAATGCCAAGCTGACCATGAACCAAAGCCCAAGCTCCTCAATTTCTGGGGCATCACAAACTCTCTTCTTATCCGCCGAAAGAATCCCATGCTTCTTCCAGGTTCTCTCAACCGTCTCATGGACCTGACCACCCACCTTGTCAACCTCCTGACCGGATCGCTTATCACCTCCCATGAAGTTGTCTAAATAGACTTGCCAAAAAGCTCGATCCTCCTTGACTGCGGCCAGTCCAGTTTCCAACAAGATGCGAGGTACTGGCTGACTCTTCTAACTTGCGCCGTTCTTGCTAATCCAGCTCGCCAAAGCACCTCTTCGGATACCTCCTGCATAAGCGACACGCTTGAGTGCATACCCATTGGCAGCACCTTGCGCGCAAGTTGATAGGTGACACCCTGCTCCAAGCCAATCGTCGACCCATCAGCTGACACTGCAAATGCCAGAAACCGTCTCCAGCTCCGTGGCAGCTCAAACAAGTAGAACGCCGAGGAGATGTCTGATTGGTAGAAACGAAACTGCTCGTCACACTCTAGCACTGCTGCCTGCCACGCTGTAATGGCAGGGAGCCCGTCCACAGACCCCCTGATTTGATGCATCACTGAGTTGCTTGCTTTCAGGTTCATGATCACACGGAGCACATGTCGCCCGTCACTCAAAGTGGCAGGCTTCTTCACACCACACAAACCGTTCAGAACTTTAGTGCTTCTTACCTCAACAACCTCCGACAGCCTAATCCAATCACAAATACCCCTCTTAACCAACTCATCACAAACCCTCTCTTTTTCACCCTTTCCAAAGTGGACTGCACCCGGGATCTTTGGTCGAGGGTGATCGAAATCCTCCTTCAACAGGCCCTCAGGATTTTCCAAAATCCTACGAGTTCCATCCGAGACCAAATCGACGAGAGGGATTGAACCACCATGTCCAAAAGGGGGCAAAGCTGGGGAAATCTGGTCCAGCGTCAGGGATTCACAAGGTCCAACTTCCTCTCCACCATATCCTATCTTAGCCGCCTTAAGCTCCGAAGCAACCTTTTCAAACGGGGGAGCAGGTTCGCAGCTGGCCTTCATGAGCCTCTGTACAGATTTCCTAGCTGCTTCAGCTCCTCGTTCCTCCAGCGCTGTCCAGCGCCCCGGAGCCAGCGGTCGGATCTGACCTGCAAGGCCACTAGTGGCGTGCAAAGCAAGAAACAGCCAACACTCCTCACTCCACACCTGGCCAAAATCCTCACTTGCTGCCTCCTCCAAACTGATTTGCATCAGCTTCTGGAAAACTTCTTCAATGCCTCCTCTGCGGATCGGAAATGAGACAGCCCGCTTGGGCCTCTCAAAACCAGTTGCGTTGAAGGCCTCAAAAGCTACACGCCTGACCCACCTCCATGGGCCACTGAGTTCACTTTTCATAGATTGGGCCAACATCCAGGCGAGAAGAGTCCCACTGTTTTTGAAATCTCGGACCTTCTCACCAATGGCTCTGCGCAACTCCTGGCCAGTTTTATACTCCTCCTCACTCTTTCTCACCTCTGTTGCAACGGGGTCGCCAGAAGAAACAAATGCTCCCAAACACCCGCTGCTCAACTCTGTAATCTCTCCTGCTTCAAACTGCGGCGCCAAGCCTCTCTGATCCTCACGAGGTCTTACTGTCGCCAACCAACTCCTCACTTCTCCTCCTTTTCTCCTTTCTCGTGTGTCTCCTTCCACTTGTTCTTTCCTTTGCCTTCCTTCTCTCCCCAAGATCCTTTGTCTCTTTGCTTGCCTCCCTTCTTGGTCTTTCCTCTGCCCTTCTCGCTCTCCCATCTTCCTCTTCCTCCTCCGGGCCAACCCTTTTGCCAGCCCTTGTAAGGCAGCCAAGCGTCGGGGGTCTCCACCTTGAAGCTCGCTTTGGCATGCTTGCGAGCCTCTAACAAAATTGCCGCGGGTGTCGCATTCTGTTCGTCCTGATCGGCGACCTCGAGATATCGGGCCTGGCTCCACGATTGATCTATTAGGGCTTGATGGGCCGCTAAGAAGTGCCCCGCCAGCAGGTCCCCGGTGGTCGCCACTGACCCCGAGCGAAGTTTGTCGATGGCCTGGCTCATCAAGGACAGGTCGCGCATGGCTGCTCGATGTTGGGAGAAGAAAGGGCGTACATGAAGATTGAAGTATGTGGTTATCTTCACCCCCTCTGTGATCGACTTGCCTGTGTCTTTTGAGATCTCGACCAATGAACCCTGGTCCAGCGCATCTTGCGCTCGCTGAACTAACAGACGAAGCACCGCGCCCGGACTGGATTTTGAACGACGTCTCAATGGCGCTTCGAAGCCTCCTTGGCTTGATGACCCTCCTGAGCCGCTCTCCTCTTCTGAACTGCTCCTCGTCTCCTCTGAGCTGATGATGACGCCGTTCACCAGGCGTCGTCGCTTCTTCTTCCCCCGCCGATCCTTTTTCTTCTTCTTTTTGCTGCGGGATCGTCCTCTCTCTCCTCGATCTCCTCCGCGATCCGCTCCATGGCCGCCAGATCCTGAACCTCCGGCCACCTGATTCAGCAACTTTAGCAACTCCTGACGTTCTGATCCTTTGTCTCGTCTCCCTTTGGAATCGGAGCTCCGTGATTGCTGTTCGTTGCTTCTCTCCTGGGCTTGTCTCACCAGCTGAGTCGAGACATCTCTCGTAGAAGTGCCTCTTGTATCCTCGACCTGTCGTTTCCTCTTCAAGGTCGCCCCACTCGTCAGACTCCTCAAATCCTCCACATAGTCGGAGTCCTCCGCAGCGTCCTGCAACCGAGCCTCTGCATCTTCCGCTTCTCGGTCGGTTCGCAACTCCTTCAATGTGGGACGAGGTGCTCCTCCAAGTCGAACTCTTACCTGATTGAGCTTTTCTCTCAACTCCTCTGTCGACATCTCTTCTCTCTCTCTCGAGGTCCCCAAACCCATATCGTCTGGGGTGCCAGCGCCGGATTCGGTGGCCTGCCGGCGGCGACTTTCTCGACCACGAGGGGGAGCTGACTTCTCTCCGTCTCCAAACGACACGCCCTTCCCCCGCGCCCGACTTTTGGCAGCAGAGGTTGAGCGGAGCGCCCCAGGACGCTCTGAAGACTTTGAAGTCTCCTTCAACTCTTTCCTCTTGCTCCCCTTCTCCAATGCTCTCAATGACGCATCCTCTCGACCTCTTCCAACACCAACGGGGCTCCTCTCGTCCACTTCTATGCCACTGTCTGCGTCTTCTCGACCTCCTTCCCCAAGCCATTTGGCTACCTGTCGACGGTGGCTGGCCAAGTAGTAGCTTGGGTTGAAGCCATCGGAAGTGAACACTTTCACACGGGTGGCGTGCAGATGATTTTCTTCGGCTTCCGTGCAAGGGCGAGACACGCACAAGTGAACGAAGCCTTGCCTCCTGTTGAACATTTGAGACAGCTGCTTGTTTAAACTTGGTTCTGAACAGCCAATGGAATGCACCCTCAACGTCATGCCTCCATCGGCCGAGACAAATCTTTCCATCACCAAATAACCTGTCTCTATGTTGGGGGCGCCTTCCCAATCTGTATATTGAAGGTTCACCTCCACGAAATCCCCATGAACAATGTTCAACATCGTCCAACGTTCGACGTCCTCCATGGCAAATTCCTCCCCTTCTCTCCATTCAGGGAAGATGGCTTTTAGCGCGGACATGGCGGTGGGGGAGGTAGACCACTGAAGTCTCTCCTCCGCTTCAACTCACTCACTCCTCGCTTTCTATGAAATCTCACGTTTGGATCGCGCCGCCGACGAGAGACTTGCTGATGTTTCCTGCCTCCGCGTCGTCCACGAGTCCTTTCCTTTCCTCCTCTCTCCTTATCCTTCTTCCTGTGCCTCGGCTGTTTCTCTTTCGAACTCCTTCCCTCTGTATGGCGCGTCTCAACTTCCTCAACCTCCTTCTTCACTGCCACAGGCGGCGGAGGAATCGGAGGTGTTTTTGGTGGTGGTGGAGGTACTGCCCTCTCGTCACCCTCGTGCTCGCTCTTGATCGCCTCGCTCTCTTCCTCCTCTTCCGCCGAGGTGTAGGTGTACGACTCCTCAGGATCTGGCTCACGAGGGGGTGCTTCCGCCTCAGAGCCCTTTGGCGCTTCCTCCTTGGGAGGCGGAGTGGCCAGCGCCTTCGCGCTCAGGCCTTTCGACCCCTCTCGAGCCGGAGGCGCGGCCTCTGATGCCTCAGCGCGTGCCGGGACCAGCCGCAGGGAGAGTGACCGAAGAACCTTGATTTGTCGAGCAGCGTCAACCAGAGCCTCGTTGCCAGCGCGTCTGAGGTCCGAGGATCCCCAACGCGCACGGAGGTCGCCTTGGATATTTTCCAAGGCCGAACACCCAACACACCAAGAGTCACTCCCCGCGCTGGTCCCTTGACGGCACTTGTTGCACAAGGGACGGGACATAAGGCGAGGGAGCTATAAGCCGAAAAGCGGCATCAAAAGGGGGAGTCGCCCTATGTTTCTGAAGAACTCAATTTGGATCATGTGCACTAAACTTTCGACTCGTATGCAACTCCCAAGCAGAAAACCACTGGATCACAGATGTTCCTGCTGACCAGAGACGCTCCGGCAAGTGGTTGATCCGACAGTCAGGGTCCATAGCAACACTTGCACTGCCAAGTGTGTGGTCGCCTCTCGGATTACGTGGAAGCTGGCCCCTCAATTTGATCCCCGTCCTTTCTTGTTGGACCCCATCATCAAAAGAGCGTATGAGGACCCTTATTTTTTGAGGAAATACCTCGCCGCGAGTCCCCAGAGCAAAAGTTCATGCAACAAGCACACCCCTGACGTCCTTGAGCTGGCTGGGAAGTGGGATGCGTCAGGAGCTCGTCAAGTTGGCCCCATGCTCAGAGATTCGCAGTGTGGAAACTGTTGGATTGTTTGCTCTGCCAAAGGACAAAGAGTTTGACAGGTTGATTCAACGGTTGATTCTCAATCCCACTGTCATCAACTTACGTTGCCACAGTTATTCCAGATACACGAAGACAATTGCACCTGGTTATTTGATTTTGATGCTTTCAGGTGTGAGAGGGAGAGGATTTGATATACAGAAAACCAAGTCCCAGGGCCCCTTCTATGAGCTGCTGACCATCGACGATCACATAGGTGTTCAGAAAGTTCAACGAAACCAGCCAAACAACTAACCAGTGCAGAGATCTTGAAGTATTGATGGAGTCCGTGGCCGCGTTTCGCAAGGGCTCTTGGGCTGTTCGACAAACGCCTGTTTGTCTCGCAGACCATAATTGTCTATTTTGGACAGAGTTTACCATGAAGCTGAGCACTTCATAAAGGATGTTCTTTTCCATATGTCTAAACAATGCAAGGCAGAATTGATGATATTTTGTTTACTTTGCAGATGCATTGAGCAATCCACCCATTCGCAAGAGTCTCAAACATGTCACCATTGCTTATGATTGCATGGAGGTGTTTGCAGGCTTTGGAAAATGGAGCAAAGCACATGCTCGGAAAGGCTTGATGGTCCACCCTGGCATGGAGCGAGATGCTGTGGGAAAAGAGTATGGGGATTTGGGGAACAAATCAACTTGCCTTGACCTAGCGAAACTTGCTTATGCTGGGGCTATTCGAGAGTGGCACGCAGCTCCACCTTGCTGGTCGTTCGGGACCTTACGGCGGTCGAAGTCATGTCCCGCCGGCTTCAACCTCAAAGACAAAGCAACCCAGGAGCAAACATGTCTTGCAATCCGGACGGCATTCCTTTTGTTTCTTGCAATGAGCGCAGGGTCATTTTTATCATGTGAGCAGCCTCGAGGATCAGTGATGTTTGGCTTACAGATCTTTCAAAGGCTTATTGAAGCAGGGTGTCAAGTGACTTCGTTTTGTGTTTGCTCCTTTGGTTCTGCTTTTCAAAAGGAAGCAAATGGTTGCACAACAAAGCGTGGTATCTCAACTTTGGAGGCAATTGCACTTGTCCCTTCAAGAACCGCCATGTCACTGTTGAGGGGACATTCACTAGAGCTTCATTGGCAATGTTTGAAAAATGATATCGACCCGATGTCATTTCTGTTTGTGGCAAGCGTCCCAGAGTGGGCGAAGCCGTAAGCTCGTTTTCTGCGGGTACCCTGTGCCTCTTTGCGAGGCAATGGCGACGGGGAGCAAACTAGCCTGACGCCAAAGGCGAGTGCGACCGCCTCGGAGTGGCACCCTTGTCTAGGTGCTGCAGTGTTGGGGCAACTCCTTCTGAGCCTAGTTGGGATGTCGATGACTTGGCAAGCGAGGGTCGCAGACCGTGGTTCGACGATCCGGAATTGATTGAAGATATTTGCGAGATTTAAGTTTTCCAGAACTTGTTCGCTTTGGTTTTAGATGGTCTGGTCATATCAACTGCCTTGAATGTCGGCTCTACAAAAGTTGAAGCACAGTGCTAAATCACAAATCACACTCGGGACTCGGGAAGCAGAATTTTGGGTATCTTGGATAGTCGCGTTACGATGGGTGCCGCCGCAAAAGGGCGGAGCAGCAGCGGCGCTTTGAGCCGGGTGCTCAAGACTTCTCTAAGTTATATATTATGTTATTGGAGGCTGCCTTTACCCTGGAACATTACACTGTCGCTCAGCTTGGAACAGGGCCGACGGCCCCTCAAGAGACCAAAAAGTGCCTGGTCCCATGAGAGCTGAACCGCAGTGGTTGAAAAAGCTTCGTGCAGGCGATTTTTCTTTGTTCGATCAGATGGTGGAGGCAGCAAGTTGGACCAGGCCTGTCGGCCGCTGGTTCCGGCTTCTTTTGCTCGTAGCTGGAGACGTCGAAAGAAATCCTGGACCGGTTCAACGCGGTGAATACCTCGCTAGGGGTGAGCTGGACATGCTTTTCAGGTTTGCAACAGCGACCTCAAATGACCGCAGAACGTATGCAAAAATGTCTTACTGCCTTTGGGGCCTGGTGCAAATCGGAAGCTGGTGTTTCGCTTGAAGTCATTTTGCAAGATGCATGCTGAGACAGCCAATATGACATTGAAAGCATATGGGCTTGCAATTTTCAGGCGAGGGCTTCCACGCTATTGTTGGTTTACGCAATCACCGCTGTACAATCGTTGAGACCCGAGTTCCGTCATTTCTTGAGTGGTGCATGGCAGGTTGATCGCAAGTGGCAACTAGAGGAGTCAGGACAATGCAGAGCAGTCTTGTCCGCTCCAGTGCTTCGTGCAATTCTAGTTTTGAGTTTACTTTGGGGCTGAAAGAGTTTTGCTGGTTTAGTTGCTTTGGGGTTTGGTGGCATGTTGCATCCAAACAAGTTCATCAATTTAACTAGGTAACTAGGTGTCGGTTTGACCTTGTTTTTCCTTCGCTCTCGATCGCCTGGGTGTCCCTCGCCGCCAGGCTGAGGGTGGAGCGACACCTGGGGCACTCAGAGGATCAGGAGCAACTCTTGAGTATTTGCAAACAACCGACATCCGTCAAATTCAATGGAAGGGGAGATGGTCACAGTTGAAGACTCTGAACATTACATACAGGAGGCAGCAGCTCAGCCCTTCTTTTTTCTCGTTGACAGGAACCTCGCGTCAGCAGATTGTGTTCTTGAGTTCCCACTTCGTCAACGCCCTGTTTCCTGATGAGTTGGCAATGTTTTTCAAAACAGCAATTTAGGGATGGAAGAGAGCTCGACGTTGATTCACTGGGCATTGTTTGAAAGACGTTTTGTGCATTGGTGCCTTGATTTGTTGGCGTGTCGCTTCTTCACCTCTCAACAGCTGTTGTGAACCTTGTGAAGACACAAGGATGGGCTTCTTGGCAAATAGCGGAGAAGAAGCGAGGGATATATACAAGTAGTTCCCGGGCAAGCCGGCGGCGGAAGTTTCCTATAAGAAGAAATTGACCTATAGGAGTGTCCACGTTCTCTCCAACATGCGCGTCCTCCAGTCAAACGCACGCGCTCCGGACTTTTGACCCACGGGATTCCACGTGTGTAAGGTGTGTGCCCCCTGCGAGAGATGACACACATCCGGCCACCACGACTTGCCAAGGATGCGGTCCACATCGGACTGAATTGAATCCGAATTTGAATGTAAAATCTGTCTTGAACTCTGAGACTATGTATGATGAGTCTTGTATGATGAGGGGTGTATGACAAGTGATGAATGATGAGTGGTGTATGTTGAGTGGTGTATGATGAGTGGTGTATGACGAGTGGTGTATGATGAGTGGTGTATGCTGACTGGTGTATGATGAGTGGTGTCTTGACCAGCAGTTGAATGTCCTGTCCTGCATAACTGCAACCAAATACTATCAGTATGAACTGAACGTGCACGCCGCGAGAGATGACTCAGCAGCGAGAGATGACTCAGTCGCGAGAGATGACTCAGCCGCGAGAGATGGCTATAGCGAGAGCTGACTCAGCAGCGAGAGATGAATGAGCAGCGAGAGATGACTCCTCCGCGTACTACACTGTTCGCCAGTACAACTCTAGTTGTACTACGAAGTCGCCAGTCCTCAGCTTCTAGCTGCACAGATTGCTCCGCGCGCTGAAGCTGTACTACAAAGTCGCCAGTTCTCATCGCCCAGCTTGCCAGATACTCCGCGTGCTAAAGTTGTACTACAAAGTCGCCAGTTCTCAGCTTCCAGCTCTACAGATTGCTCCGCGTACTAAAGTTGTACTACAATGTCGCCAGTTCTCACCATGCAGCTCCACAGATACTCCGCGTACTAAAGTTGTACTACAAAGTCGCCAGTTCTCAGCTTCCAGCTCTACAGATTGCTCCGCGTACTAAAGTTGTACTAGAAAGTCGCCAGTTCTCACCATCCAGCTCCACAGATACTCCGCGTAGTAAAGTTGTACTACAAAGTCGCCAGTTCTCCTCGTCCAGCTCGCCAGATACTCCGTGTACTAAAGTTGTACTACGAAGTCGCCAGTTCTCAGCTTCTAGCTGCACAGATTGCTCCGCGTACTGTTGTACTACAAAGTCGCCAGTTCTCATCGTCCAGCTTGCCAGATTCTCCGCGTACTAAAGTTGTACTACAATGTCGCCAGTTCTCAGCTTCCAGCTCTACAGATTGCTCCGCGTACTAAAGTTGTACTAGAAAGTCGCCAGTTCTCAGCTTCCAGCTCTACACATTACTCCGCGTACTAGAGTTGTACTAGAAAGTCGCCAGTTCTCAGCTTCCAGCTCTACAGATTGCTCCGCGTACTAAAGTTGTACTAGAAAGTCGCCAGTTCTCAGCTTCCAGCTCCACAGATACTCCGCGTACTAAAGTTGTACTACAAAGTCGCCAGTTCTCAGCTTCTAGCTGCACAGATTGCACCGCGTACTAAAGCTGTACTAGAAAGTCGCCAGTTCTCAGGTTCCAGCTCCACAGATACTCCGCGTACTAAAGTTGTACTACAAAGTCGCCAGTTCTCATCGCCCAGCTCGCCAGATACTCCGCGTACTAAAGTTGCACTACAAATCACCAAAAAAATTCAATACCCTGCGCCGGAGAGGTTTTGGAATGGAAGACTTTCCAAAGAGATTTAAAATCTCGATAAGAGATTTAAAATGCAAAAAAATGTTTTAAATGAAAATCTTAGCAACAATCAACTCAAAAAATCTCGAAAAATCTCAAAAAATCTCGAAACATCTCATAAATCTCGAGGGGATAAAAGGAAAAATCATTTTAACAACTCAAAAAATCTCAAAAAATCTCGAAAAATCTCGAAATATTTCGAAAAATCTCGAAATCTCGAAAAATCTCGAAACATGAGAAAATATGCAAAAATGTGCAAAAAGATGCAAAAACATAATTTCACATGCAAACTGGAGCGTGATATGACTGCTGCAGTCAGTTGTGTTCAGCTGTTAGGATAACTTCTCCCCAAGAAACACAATTTGATTAACCATGTTGTGTTTGAGGTGTTTTCACCCAAAATAGTAACTTTTTTAAAACAAAAAATAAAATGAAAAATAAGTGTGAAAAATGCGGAAAAATGTTTTAAAATGTGAAAATATGATCAAAAATGTAGAAAATTGATAAAAACATGTGAAAAAATGCAAAACAGTAAAACAAACATAAGATTTCATGCGACCCTGCTCTGATCTAATCCTTCTCTGATCTAGGTGATTGAATTTTTCTGGTGAACAAAGTCGCCAGTTCTCAGCTTCCAGCTCCCCAGATGCTGTGCCTGCCACGAAATCTGCGCATGGAGGTTCACAAAGTGCTGCGCCTGCCACGAAATCTGCACATGGAGGTGCACAAAGTGCTGTGCCTGCCAGGAAACCTGCACATGGAGGTACACAAAGTGCTGCACCTGCCACGAAATCTGCACATGGAGGTTCACACAGTGCTGCACCTGCCACGAAATCTGCACATGGAGCTTGAGCTGGTGTATGAGCGGTGTATGATGAGTGATGTATGATCAGTGGTGTGTGATCAGTCGTGTATGATGAGTGGTGTATGAGGAGTAGTGTATGATGAGTAGTGTATGAGTCGCCAGTTCTCATCGTCCAGCTTGCCAGATACTCCGCGTGCTAAAGTTGCACTACAAAGTCGCCAGTTCTCAGCTTCCAGCTCTACAGATTGCTCCGCGCACTAAAGTTGTACTAGACAGTCGCCAGTTCTCACCATCCAGCTCCACAGATACTCCGCGTACTAAAGTTGTACTAAAAAGTCGGCAGTTCTCAGCTTCCAGCTCCACAGATACTCTGCGTACTAAAGTTGTACTACAAAGTCGCCAGTTCTCATCGTCCAGCTCGCCACATACTCCGCGTACTAAAGTTGTACTACAAAGTCGCCAGTTCTCAGCTTCCAGCTCCCCGATGCTGTGCCTGCACATGGAGGTTCACAAAGTGCTGCGCCTGCCACGAAATCTGCACATGGAGGTTCACAAAGTGCTGTGCCTGCGAAGAAATCTACACATGGAGGTGCACAAAGTGCTGTGCCTGCCACGAAATCTGCACATGGAGGTTCACAAAGTGCTGCGCCTGCCACGAAATCTGCACATGGAGGTTCACAAAGTGCTGTAGTTCACAAAGTGCTGCACCTGCCACGAAATCTGCACATGGAGGTGCACAAAGTGCTGTGCCTGCCACGAAATCTGCGCAGGGAGGTTCACAAAATGCTGCACCTGCCACGAAATCTGCACATGGAGGTTCCCAAAGTGCTGTGCCTGCCAGGAAATCTGCACATGGAGGTACACAAAGTGCTGCACCTGCCACGAAATCTGCACATGGAGGTTCACAAAGTGCTGTGCCTGCCAGGAAATCTGCACATGGAGGTTCACAAAGTGCTGCACCTGCCACGACATCTGCACATGGAGGTTCACAAAGTGCTGCACCTGCCACGAAATCTTCACTTCAAGAAACAAGTGAAAACTCTAATCCCAATGGACGGACGATTCCGAGCATGATCCGAGCATGATCCGAGAATGATCCGAGCATGACCCGAGACCGTCTCGCAACCGTCGTTCCGCAGACCTTGACTTGCCAGCTTCGGAGCCACCGGTTCCATTGAAAAATACAGCATTTCGTGCCTTCGCTATCTCTCCACTACGCATTTTGTATTGCGCCTGCCACGACATCTGCACATGGAGGTGCACAAAGTGCTGTGCCTGCCACGAAATCTGCACATGGAGGTTCACAAAGTGCTGCACCTACCACGACATCTGCACATGGAGGTTCACAAAGCGCTGCACCTGCCACGAAATCTGCACCTGGAGCTGGAGTTGCCTGGAGCTTGAGCTGTTGAAACCAGAGCTGGTGTATGAGCGGTGTATGATGACTGGTGTATGATGAGTGGTGTGTGATCAGTCGTGTATGATGAGTGGTGTATGATGAGTAGTGTATGATGAGTGGTGTATGATGAGTGGTGTATGATGAGTGGTGTATGATGAGTGGTGTATGATGAGTGGTGTATGATGAGTGGTGTATGATGAGTGGTGCATGATGAGTGGTGTATGATGAGTGGTGTATGCTGACTG
>CAXIVM010002843.1:0-18000 GCA_964035705.1 Porites rus | reverse complement strand
GATCTGATGCCAGGAGTGCTCAATGAGGGTGATGGCAACATTGCACAGGGCTGGAGAGAGCTGGGATCCAATCCCGGCCCCTCGGATTTGTTTGTAAGTATTGTTGCAAGCCCGGAAAATGCATGTGTTGAGGGCAAAAGCCACGATGGTGGTAATGTCGGAAGTCTGGATGGTGCGTTGGGTAGGGTGTTTCCGATGGTGTCTGCCAATGTGGGAGTGGTGGAAAGGATTGCCGGTGGCCTGGACATCCACCGTCAAGGTGTGTGTGGGTTGCTGTTGCTGCCAGTGGTGGACGAGGGAGTGAACTGCATCGATGAGTCGGTGTTGTGGGACTGAGTTGAAGAAACCGACCAGGTCATCGTTGGTGGCGTGTAGTGAGATGTCTGGTGGGGTTTGGGTGAGGTAGCTGTGAAAGTGGTGCCACAGCTGGGGAATGGACATTTGACCGGGATGTTGGGGGTAGAGGTGTTGGAGGATGATGTCAAGGGCACGGCTGGTAATGCGAAACAGGTTGCCACTGAGTGATTGGAAGTATGAAATAATGGTACGGCCTTTTTGCCAGTGCTTCTTTTCCTTGAGGTGGACAACGCCGTAGGGAATGTTGAAGTCTTTTCGGAAGCCCCACTTGTAGCGAGTGCGCAAAATGGGGGGGACCGTGGCGGCCAGGTGGTCGTGGATATTGGCGGCAGTGATGTGGGGAAGTGGTTCGAAAAGTTCGGGAGATTGCCAGGTGTTCAAGGCACCAGTGAAGTATTGGCGAGGGCAAAACAGCCGGAGTTGTTGGAGCTCATGGTCGGCATGGTGGAGTAATGTGTGTTGTCCCAAATGTTCTTGGAGTTGACGAAGCAGGCGGGCCGTAAAACGGGGTTGTTGCTTGAGGTGTGTGTTGTGAAGGCGCCATTGGTGCTCAAGGAAAGGCGGTAGGTGTTGAGCGAGGGATGGTGGAAGCCCCTGTAGTTTGAGCCATTTGGTGTAGGCCTTGGTGAAGATGAGGAAATACCGAGCTTTGCTTGGGTAATAGGTGCTGTTCATATTGGCGTTGAGTTGGTCAAGTGTGAGAATGTAGTGGCCATTGATGGTGGGGGTGTCGGGATCCTGCAGGAGGGTGCGAAGGTGATCGCATGCACAGGGGAGGTCTGCTGGATCTGGCGGGGAGTGGAGGGTGTCCTCCCATGTGCGGTGGTTGTGTAGGTGGGAGCGGAGGGTTTTGTGGGCTGCTTCCCTCAGTCGGTGGGAGGGGAGGTGGAGGGGAATGGTGAAATGCTTGTGCTGCTGGATGGTGGTACGAAGCCATTGTTGGCAGTGCTTGGTAAAGTCGTCGTGGGCCAAGAAGGGCACTGTCAATGGGATGTTTGGTTTTGGTGGCGTGAGGTTGCGGTAGATCAAGGCTTTGTTGAGGATGTGGAGAGCTCGGCTGCGGCCAGGTTCTTCCAGGTTTGCGGCCATACGCCGGATTGCATACACCTCGAGGTCCGTGTGGCGGCCGCTGCGTATCTGTTTTGCTGCCTCAAAGGAGGCTGCAGTGTGTTTGGTAAGGTTGCGAAGAAGTTGAAGGGCGTGATGCTTGGTGGAGGTGTAGAGGTGTGGTTCTCTGAGGGTGTATTGGCGTTGGCGAAGGCGTCGGAAAAGTCGTTTGTGGGTGGCTAGTCTGGAGTAGAAGTGGGCTCTGTGTTTTGCGAACTGCCATCCCTGAGCTTTGAGTTTGAGGTGGTGTGAAATGAAAGGCCAGTTGAGTGACGGCATCCAATTGGCGATGTAGTGGTGCTCTTGGATCCAGGCTTGGTCGTATGTGTCATGGGAGGTGAGTTGAATAGTGGTGTAGTGGTGGATGTTGTTGTGTGAATGCCAATAACGTAGGGAGAGTTCTGCAGAAATGGGAATGTGGTTCTGGAGTTGTTTGAGTTTGGCGCGGCGGTTGTGCTCGCGGTGGGGAATGCCGATAGCTGTGGAGCCGACGTAGAAGTGGCCATGTTGATGGTAGCAGCGTTGGGGTTGGTCGGGATTGAAGTGGAGCTTGATGTAGACGGAATTGGAAGAGAGGAAGTTGTGGTAGTGGTAGGTGTGGGGCGAAATGTGGAGCTGGCGGAGGCGGTTGCGCCATTGTTGTGAGCGACGGGTGTTGGACGGGTGTGCAAAAAGAAGTGTGATGTGGATGAGGCCGGTTGCAAAGATGGCCTCGGCGCGGTCGATATATTGGGTGCGGTGGATGAGGATGGAAAGTGCGCGGTGTAGGTGGAAAAGTTGGGTGAGGTTGGTGTGGCTGGGTTGCTGCTGGGCCACGATGGCGAGTCAGCAACCAATGGCTGCGCCGACTCCCACCAGCTGTTGTAGGCTGCGAATGGGGAGTCGGTTGACTCGGTTGAGGGGTAGGCCGTACTTGGTGGCTGCTTCTTTTAGCTGCTGCGTGGTGACTTTGCTTGTTTGCAGCAGTCGGATGACCTCTTTCGCAGCTTCTTGGATGACGGGGTCAAAAGTAGTGACCCATTGTTGGATATCTGGGTAGTTCCAGCCTTCGGGGATGTCGTCTTGCAGGGTGGGGTGCGGTGGTTGCAAGACGTCGGTGATGGCTGGCGGTTTCGGTGGTGGTGGTGTGGGTGCATGGGAAGGGGCGGCTGGGGCAGAAGATCGGCCGGTGTGCTTGACTGGTGTGAGCGGGTTGCCGAGGTCTTGGAGTTTCTGGCGTGCCCGAGCCAGTTCGTCGTTGGTGTTTTTGAGGGCGCGCAGGGCGGAGCCTTCCGCAGGTGCTGGGGAGTGGGTTTGCAGTTGGTCGATAAGCAGTTTGATGAGGGGAGCATGGAACGCTCGGGCATGGGTAGTTTTGTTGGGAACGTCTGTGCTCTGTTGTGTGTGGAGAGCCTCTGCTATGCCGTCAAGGTCAAGGCGGTGCTCGCGGAGTTGTTGGAGAAAAAGGGTTACGAAGACCGACTCCGCTATGCTTCTGGTTGCAATGAAACCTGTGAATTTGCCGTTGCTCAGGGTACGGGCAGTGAACTCGGAGGTACCGTGGTAAGCCAATTGCCACGGGAAGACCTCGAATGTGGGGAGGCCGGCCACTCCTGCTTTGCGAGACCACTGGGTGGGTTGAATCGTACGATGTAGTTGGTGGCCGTGCAGTGTGTTGGAGTCCCAATGTTGTTCGGTGGGGTTCCAGGAGTCCGGAACAGGTGGTGTGGGAGAGGGGATGTGTGAGGGTGGTGGGGCAGGCGCTGTGGTGCCACGTGTGGTGGGTGGTGGCGGTGGGCTGTGTTGGAATGTCGATGGTGGTGGAGTGACAGGCTCGGCCGTGGGCAGGGGTGGCGGCGGCGGAGGTGGAAACTCCGGCTGGGAAGTGGGTGCCTGGGGTGGGTGTGTGTGCTGCGATGGCGGTGTGTACGGTGGAGTCACATAGGGGTTGGAGTGGTGGACGTGGTGTGTGCGAAGTGCGTGAGTGAGTGGGCCGTAGGTGCCTGTGGGGCTGTAGGTGTGGTGTGCGGCGGTGGGAGGAGAAGTTGTGGTATCTGGGTTGGTGAGCTGCTGATGATGTTGCTGCATCAAATAATGATTCCAGTAATATTGCTGCCACTGCGCGTCCATGGTGGCTGGGCGAAGTATCACTGGATCGTGGGCGTGGGGCACCGGTTGTTGATTTGAGCAAGCTGAGAAAGGGAAAGCAGGTGCAGGACAATCAATTGGGGGAGCAATGGTAGCTTTAAAACAGTCAGGCTGTCGGCAAACGGTTCCGAAGAAAAACTCAAAAGAACGCTGAGAACATAGGAAAAATGGAGTAACCCCAAGAAGGCGCCTGTGTGGATCCGAACAACACATTGAATGTCAGGCTGTCCACTGAAACGCGCTATTTTTCGTTGTGCAAGGTGAAACCGAAAGTGGTTGTCTGCGCAGCAAGCTGGGCGACCGTCCGAAGATGATGGTGGGCTTGTTGTTGGAAAGTTGTGGTAAAAAACAGGACCTAAAAGGCCAAAAAGGTTTGAGGGTAGGAAAAAGTTGGACAAATCATCCTCGGTGGAATCATGGCAGGCGCCTCAGGAACTGCAGCTGCGTGATCAATGGTTATCTGCATGCCACGGGTCGGTGACTGGATCGTAGTCCTGTTGTGATAGCGGCAAGGGGCGCCCTTGCGCATCCACCCAGATCGTGGGTGGGCGGTGTGTGGCCATTGGGGGTGGTGAACTCAAGGTGGAGGAGCCAGTCTGTGGTGAGGTGAATGGAGTGGGTTGCTGTGTTTGAAGGGGGTAATGTGCTGGCCATGGGTGAGTGGGCGTGGGAGCTGTTGTCGGTGGTGCCACTGAGGGTGTTGGCGTGTAGGATGCGCCTTGAAAGCATGGCCAGCCAGTTGCCGGGGGAACCGGCTGAAGGGGCTCTGTGGTAGAGTGTTGCTGTAGGGCTTGAGAGAGCGATGGTGGAGGTCGCTTTGGAAGTGGATGGACTGTAGCGGTAGTGTGGCGGTTGAATCCAGAGGCACTACCGTGGGGGGTCGGGGATCCTGTGCGTGGATCTGGCTGGCGGGTGCGGGTGGGGGTAGTGGTGCGAGGAGGTGTCTTGGAACGCCTGTTGCGTGGTGTGCCGCCAATGGGGGATGGAAATGTAGGTGGTGTGTGGGGCTGTTCTGGCAATGTGACAGGAGGTGTGGGGATGAGGTTGACGTATTGCCATCGATCGTGTGGTTGCTTGTTGGCGGCTGATGTGGGATTGGGGGATGCCGTGGGAAACGTACTGCTGGCGGTGGGAGGGGAAGTTGCCGATTGGTTGCTGTCTGTTGTGGGGAGAAGGCCGGCAAAAGAAGGGAGCTGGACGATGGCGTGAATGTCCGTCTGGACATGACGGTGGTGGGTGGCTGTTCGGGGGGTTGCTCGAGGAGTGGTCTGTTGGGATTCGTGCATGAGAAGTGGTGGAAGTGGATTGGCCAGAATAGATTCTGAAGGTGGAGGAGTTTGAGTGGCGACATCCTGCAAAGTAGTAGTTCGTGTTGTGGCAGTGGGAATTGGGTAGAAGCGGAGGGGTGAAGTAGAACTGGGAGGATGGTCTGTCTCGGTGTGTGTTGATGTGGAGGTCTGTGCGGTTAGGTTGGGATCCAGGAAATATGCTGCTGGGGGAAACCGAGCCATGGTGTCAATGGCATTGAGTGCCAGGCGCGTGTGGCTCTGGATGCGTTGTACGTTGTTGTGGTAAATGGCAATGAGCCGCTGGACAGGTGGTGGGAGTGTGTCAGTGAGAGGTGGATGTCCGATAGGGGTGTCAGTGAGGGCGTTGAGGCTGTCCAGGTGTTGGTGAAGAACGAATCTGTGAACGTGAAGGTCAGTGAGGATGCCCATGAGGGCGTGGGGTGGTTGGAGGGTGTATACTTCGGCCCAAAACGATTGGTCTGCCGAGATGTTTGTGGTGGCTGATGGTGCGGGTTGTGAGGGTGGGGAAAGTGGATTGGGTGGAGGCTGCAGCGGGGATGTTGGATCCTGCACTTGCGGAGGTGTTTCCTCCGGATCTTCATTGAAGAAAAGTAGAACTTCGGACTGCTCGTCATAGTCAGTGTGGCGCTCCATTGACAGCTAAGTGTGGAGGCGGTGCACTGTTGCAGGTAACGATCACGAGTTTGAAAAACGGCTGCGGTCATGTAGAACACACCTGCATGTAGGATTGAGAGGTTGGAATCAGATGTCAATCCAAGTAGAATGGGTATGAAAATGCACAAAGAGTGGAAAACCAAACGGTGGTGGCGTTCTTTTTAGTCATCACACGCTGTGTGAAGGTGCCGGGTGAGACTATGAGCTGCTGTGGCGTGAGTGGAGCTCGGCCGCGGCTGCAGCGGCGGCTTGGCGCGCTATCCGCAGGATGGTTTGTTGGAGCGTGGCCGCCTGCTGCTCTGTTAGCGGCGCATCTGGAATGGGGGGTACCGGTGGGAAAACTGTAGTGGTGTTGGTGGTGGTGGTTGGATTGAAGTGAGATGGTGGTACAGGACTGGATGTGACTGGTCGTCGAGTGGGATGTGCTGTGGGATTGAGGTGGTGCTTGATGTCATTGGAAAAGTTGAAGGGGAGCAATTGACCGTTCCGGTGGGGACGTGGAATAGTGACCTGTACAGGGTGGCGTGTGGGTGCTGTTGAGGGGTGGGGGGAGTGCCACTGTGGAGGGCGCACCCAAGTGGTATTGATGGGTGGGTGCCCCGGACGTGCTTTCGGTAGAATGGGAACATTGGTGGTGAGGATAACTGGGTCCTCAGTGCTGGTGGAGGATGTGGTGGATGGTGGTGCTGGGGTGGTGTGCGGAGGAATGGCATCATGCGGTGTTGGTGTTGGTTTGGGGTTGGTCTGTGGTGTGTTGCGTGTAGATAGGTTGCGGTAAGATGTATGAGAGACTGGAGGGGCTTTGGCTGGTGGTGCTGTAGACGTGGTAGAGGTTTTGTCTGGTACTGCGCTGACCGGAGGGCAAAGCATGGGAGCCTGCTGTGGGGAGTCTTCTTCCTTTTTCATGAGTTCCAGTTTTGGGCAACTGGTGGATGGTTCATCGGCTTCTGTTTTGATGAGGTGTGGCGTCTCTTCTTTCACCTCGATGGACTCCGTGGGAGTGCGGTCCCAATCAGGAGAGTCGTAGTCCATGGGATGGTGGGAAGGCGAAGCGAGGTGGATGAATCAGCCCGTCGAAAGTTCAAATGGCTGCGGTGGTAAGAGTGTGACTGCTTGGTGGTAAAAATATATATAGAGTAAAGAGAGCTAGAAGGTCAGGTTTTTTCGATCGCTGAGCAAGGCGTACTGTGTGAGACTGAAAGTTACCCGACGCCTCATGGGGAGGAAGACGGTGTGTCAGCAAGTAGGTGGCAAGCTGCCGAGGAGGTGAAGCTGGAGGTGGAGGCCGTCCAGAGTGCTTGGTGCAGGTGTCCGCGGTGGCCGGGAGCTGCGGAAGGTCGGTCCGGGATGATCTGGTGTCCTGAGGTTGTGTGGTTTGGCTGTGAGAGTGTGGTGAGGGGAAGCCGGTCTCGAGAACGAGACCTGTCTCTGCCACTGAACCGGTGGAGGAGCAGTGGCGTGTTGGTGGGTGATGGTGTGGCTGGGTTGCGTTGTGAGGTGGGTCCGGAGAGAAGGTTGTTTTGCTGTGGTGGGATGTCAAGGGTGGGATCAATGCGGTAGTGGCCAGGGGAGCCTGGTGAGCCAGGAATGAATTGCAGCTTGTTGAGTCCACGGCGGGCTTCGTGGGTTGTGTTGATCAAATGTCGCAATGTGTTGCGTGTCTGTAGAAAAAGTCTGTAAGCTGGTGTATTGGTGAAAGTGGACATTGGGGGGATGGGATCTCGCACTATGGGGTGATGTTGGAGATCCTCGATAAGTGAGGATATGGTATTGATCATCCAGTGGAGCAGGAGTAGCTCAGGTTGGTGTGTCACGGATGGGGCCAAGTATGGCATGGGATTGCTCGGTAAAGAGTAGCTGTGGTGTAAAGCGGGTGGGCCAGGGGAAATTGTGGTGGTTGCTGAGTAAGGAGGTTGTGGAGTTCGTAGGTCATCGGGAGGCATCATGTCGTAGAAAGGGCGCACGTTTATGAAGAAACTGTTCGGTCAAATGGCTGCGGACAAAAAGTGGCAAGCAAGAGATAGACCAGTATGCAGTGTGAATGTGAAAAGAATGTCTGTGGCATGGCTGAGTTTTTCCGCTCGCCGAGAAAATCAGTGAGACTTAGAAAACCTAACAACAGTAGCTGTGGGAGTGGATGCTGTCACATAGTTGGCACAAAAGCGCGGTGGCAGCCGTAGATCTGGAGGTTGGATGTTGCTGTAGTTAACCCATGTGGTGTGAGAGGCTGTCGCGGGACCGTGAACGTTCCCTAGTGTGAGTGGTAGTGTTGGTGTGGGTTGTCGGGGTGGTTTGTGGTGGAGGGCCCGTCCAGTAGGAATGCAGGCGGGCTGCGTCCTGTGGTGGGGTACGTGGTGAAGGAGAGGGTGAACGGCTGGAAAGCCCGGGTGGTAGTGGACAACTTGGCGGTATGTTGTGGATAATAGCCAGGTTCCTGCTGGAGAGTGTGGCTGTGGGGCTGATGCGGTATTGTCCTGGGAGCCCTGGGCCGGTGGTGACAAATTGAAGGAGTCGACGAGCCTGAGAGAGGTCATCGATCAGGCGGTCCAGCAAAATCAGGTCGTTGCGCAGTCGGTAAAGGAGGTTGTACGCTCGCTGGTCCTGAAAGTGAGTCCGGCTTGGCATAGGTTCAGTGTGGAGTGGGTGACGGCGGAGATGTTGGGTGACGATAGAGAGGATGTCCAAAGAGCTGTTGAGGGATTGAAGATCGGGTTGGGTACATATCGAAGGTTGGAGCCAGCTCGGAGGGCTCTGTGGGAGGTAGTGTTGTGTATCATCGGGGTTGCTATGAGGGCGAGCGCGAGGATGGGCCATGACAGGTGATGGACTGTAATGGCGTAAAAAAGGCTGCGGAGCTGAGGTGAGCCTGAAAACTGACAAAGTTGAGGTGGGCAACTTGGTCTGGGTGTGAAGAACAAAAAGACTTGTTGGTTTGGAAATGTTTATGCGTGTCAGTGGATTTGTCACGCGGCACGCCGTAAGGAAGGTGGGTGAAACAAATCAAATGAAATAACTGCCAACTGGCGTGAGTGGAGATTTCTCCGGACGACTGTCCTCACTAAGCGGTCGCTCAGCAGCCGGCGGCAGCAGCGCAGCAGCAGGAGTCGTTGGATATTGTGAAGTCGGTGGTGTTGTGGTGGGGGAAGGGGAGAAATCTGGTTGTGAATGTGGTGCTGGGGAAACTGCTGGTGATGTGGGTGTTGGTGAGGGGGAAGGTGCTTGTCTTGGTGGTGCAGTGGGTAGTGATGTGGAGAAAAGTTGCTGGTCTTGCTGTCGTTGCATGTCTTTGAGTTCTTGCCAGCGGGCTTGGCATTGTGCAACGGAGAAACCCACTCGGCGGGCCACAGTAGTCCAGTTGGGACGGAGTTTTGGGTTTTCCTTGAGTTCGATAAGGCGACAGTCAGCGTCGCCGTCCCAAGCGTCCCAATCGGCCTGTTGGTTCAGTGGTGGTGGGGGTGGTTGCTTCCGCTTGCGTGTTGTGGTGGGTTGTGGATCTGGGGGTGTTGTTGGAGTGTCGTCTGAGTCTTGTAAGGGTGGTGCGGGTAAACGGATGGGCGGTCTGGATGGCGCTGAGTCACAGGATGAGGTGGTGGATGGTAAACGTATGGGGTGATGGGGTGGAGTTGGAAGTGGTTGAAAGTGTTGGCGGAAAGTGGGGTCTGCTTGGTGGCTGTGGTGGAGGAAAACGGTGTGGAGGTGTGCTACCATATCTGTGGCTTGTCGAAGCAGGTTGTGGACCTGCGAAAGTGCAACTGCGGTTTTGTGTAGGAGAGTGGAGGTGTCGTTTTGTAGAGGTGTCGGCGTGCTGCTCATGGGTCAAAGATGTAGGGGTGTGCAGTAGTCAAGAATCGTCACAGGTTGCTGCGGCAGCGCGCCAAAGCAGCCGGAAAGCGGCGAGTCTGAGGGAGCACGTCATTTCGAGGCCATGCATATGAATTAAGCGAGCAATAAATTCCCACAGGCAAAAGTGCGAGTATGCAATGCTGGTTGGACAAAAAAGTACATGACTAGAAGAATCACTCTCCACGATGCAGAATCTGACATGTGAAAGACTCCTTCAAAATAGCCGATACAATTCAAAGAAGTTCGCAGCAAACATTACGAATCTAGAAAAATGGAGGGTTCAAAATGCCCGTGGCTGCTGCAGGAGGCTCTTTTTTTGCTGCTACAGCAAAAGGTGGGTGGTGGTGTGAAACCAAAAGGTTGATGTGGAGGTGGTAGTGGTGTGTGGATGTGTGGTAGTGGCGTTATAGGTCTGGTGGAGTGGAATTGGTGGACCAGGCCAGTCCTTTGACAATGGCGTGGTCCGGGTGGATCACCCAGCAGCGGCCTTTCTGATGAAAGACTGCACCATGGTGGTCGTTAAGGAGGTTCATGGCGTGTTCCTCTCCTCCAGAGGTATACTTTGTGGCAGCACCCCACGCAAGGAGTGTGATGATAAGGGAATGGGAATTCTTGTTGAGTTGCCAGGTATTGTGGATGATGCGAGCAAGCTCGTTGTGGTCATGGGGTTGGTTGTGGGTGATGCGAACGCCCTGGGCAAAAAATCCAGGGTAGTTGGCAAAGTGGAGTGTGCTGGGTAAAAATCGGCCTTGGCGTAGAATGTTGGTAATGTTGCCGACAGGGCCCGTGTGGCCTGCGTTGATGTGGGCGACTTCCCGGGGCTCGGGAGACCGCAGGTGGCTCTGGTGTAGTGGCTTTGGTGTTGAGGAAGGGAAGTGAAATGGCATAGTACTGGAATTGGTCGTATTGGTGAGTTGTGTCATTCCACTTAGCGTGGGTATATTGTCGGAAATCGGTGATCTCCTTGTAGGTGATGTTGCAGTCTGTGAGGATATTGGCAATGTACTGGTGGTGTGGTCGGTTGGGGTTGTCAAGTTGGGTGGCGTGGAATTCGAGCCATTCCAGAATTTGGTCTGCAGGTGTGAAGGTGTGAAAGTTGGGTGGAGGTCGCCAACGGTTGATTGGGCGACGAATGACAGCTGTGGTGGGATATTGTGAAGGGTCAGTGTTGGTGTGTTCGGTGTTTGGGCGTAGATCAATGGGTTGTGGTGGTGACCGACTGCGGGATGGTGTGAGGCTAGATGTGTAGGTGGATGTTGAGGGCGACCGCCGTCGCCGGGTTTTGCTGTGGTGTTTGGAGTGGCGGTGATGCCGATGTCGGCGGCGGTGGCGGTGGCGTCCTCTGTGGTGATGGTCGGACTTGCGTCGGCTCTTGTGGCGGTGACGGCGACTGCTGTGTGGTGGTGGCGGGGAAGGTGGTTGCGGTGCTGGTGAGGCAGCGGTGTCAGGTTTGTCTGGTGCTGGTAGTGAAGTTCCAGGTGCTGGTGTGGCAGATACCAGCGAGGGGGATGCTGAATGTTGGGATAGGGTGGCTGGTGGAGGTGTGTTTTGGACTGGTAGTGGATTGTCCTGGGCAGTCGTGGGGATGGGTTGGATCGGTGGTGTTGGATCCGATGGTAGCTGCTGTTGA
This sequence comes from Porites rus, assembly GCA_964035705.1. NCBI lineage: Eukaryota > Metazoa > Cnidaria > Anthozoa > Scleractinia > Poritidae > Porites > Porites rus. The sequence continues at coordinate 6,972 of CAXIVM010002843.1, read as the reverse complement.
AGTGGAGGTTGGGTTGGCGTTGAGGCATTGGTAATTTGTGGAGGCGGTGGCGGGGGCCCCGGTTGGAGTGGAGGCTGTGTGACGGGGGGAAAAGCTGAATAGGGTTGCCAAACGCCCTGGGGGATGGCGCATTGGGGATCTGTGGATGGATAATTGGCAATCGCAGTCTGTTGCTGTGTTGGAGGGGGATGTGTCAGTGTAGTGGGGGGAGGAAGTTCAGCTGGTGGTGTGGGATGAGGTGGTGGCAGTAGGTAGGACGGGGGAGGTGCTGCTGTCGGAAACACGGGAGCTGGATGTGTGGGTTGCGGTGGCACGTGACATGGGGGGACAAAAGTCCAAGTGGATGGTGTGCCGTAGGTCAGTGCAGTGGCGGTAGGGGCGGATAAAACCGGTTGTGGTTGAAATGGTTGTGGTTGGGGGTGAGGGTATGCCGATGGTTGTGTCGAGGGAAAGGTGGGTGCAGTTGATGGTTGTGGCATCGGCCATGTGGGTTGAGGTTGTGTGGCAGGTAGTGGTGGTGGCGTGGTGTGAGCGTAGGGCCACGGAAAATGCATGTCGTGGTCGTAGCTATGGCTCGGCGCGGCGCGGCAGCAAAATGCAGCGGAGAAGTGCCGAGTTGTATTGTCTTGTTGTTGGTCATTGTTGTTGAAGGTGTCATCTCTGGTGTCAGTGGTGAGTATGTTGTAAGGTGGTGTTAAATGTAAGCTTGTTAGTAGGTGTGTGTTCATGCATCTCGAATTAAGCTGAAGAGTCGTAATGCCCATCCTTGAGTTCTGTCAATGAAAGAGTCGCGGCAGCAACATAGCGAACAGGGAAACACGCACATGATTGGAAAACATGAAAAGAAAACTGAATGCTGAAATCTGAGATCAGAAGTTCGGAATCTGAAGGATTCTTCAAGAACCGTTTTTTGGCCCGGCGGCCGGTGTGGCGGTTGATTCTGTGAGGGTGTCGGTGCCTTCCTGTGATGTTCCAGTGATCGGTGGAGCGTTGGGGTGGTTGCTTTCCCATGCAAAAACAGCGCCCCTGTGAAGGGGATCACACTCAGCACCCGAGTGGGACGGCTGAGCAGGACACACTTCGAACTTGAATTCTTCAGTTAATGCAAGTATCACGTTGGGAAGGAAGGTGATGGAACAGCAAGGCGAAAAGGTCCAAAGACTTGAATTGTTGAAAAAAGTTTCACTCGCGCGGCTAGCTGCAAGGCTGAGGACTGCGGTGGGAAACCTGTTTGAGGGGAGAGTATCGTGATCAAACCACCATGGCATCAAAAAACAGCAAGGAAGAGTGGGGTAGTGTCACGAGCAGGTACACGGAAGTGATCAGCTTCCGCTTCCTAGGAGCTTGCAAGGAGCTTCGTTGGGCAGAGCCTTGCAAGTCCTCTCTGCCCCCCTGCTTGCGAAAGGTGGTGGTGGAAAACCCTTTGTCCAGGGGTGGACACACACACACACACCACCCACAGTCACATGCAAATGAGTTTAATGCCGCTCCTGTTTTGCGAAAGACACTCAGAGTGTAGCAACTCTGATACTTTATGGTCTATGATTGGCAAGCTTGGGACTCCAGAATGACACACATGTTAAAGACTGAAGACCAAATATCCTCATGGCTTGGATGATAAAGAGCACTGCAAGCTCTACATCTAAGTGGCAGGAGGCGTTGATCATGTTCGGAGTGGTCTTCCAGTATGCATGTTACACCCTGTACAATGGCATACCAGCTTGGATTCCTGTTTTCAATATATATATATATATATATCATTGGAATGTGACAATGTGTCCCATGAGAGGGTGCTGTCATCAAATCCAGAAGCTCCTTAAAGCTACCTACCTTTGAACGCAAGATACGCTGTTCAGTAGACGCGGATCGGTAAGACCCCACCAATTTACCATATATTTATATAGATCTGTTTGAGTTGTTCTGGAGCTCGCTTCCCATCTACAACTTCGGGTCCACCAGTTGTCACGCAGCAGGCTGGCCGACCGGGCACGGCGGGCAGTGCACCTCGTCCGAGGCCACCATCCTCTTGTCCATGCTGCCACTCATGGCGCTGAAGGCGGACATTGGTGTCGCGATAACCTGGGGCTTCGGAGGGAGGAAGGCAAACCTGGACGCTGCCGAGATCATTGGTGGAAGAAATCCTACCACCTGACATAAGATGACATAAGGAGAACTCGAGTCCCTATTTGTGAATCATTCCTTCCATATCTTGTTGAAAAACAATGTTTAGCTACAAGCAGAATCTTGAAAGACTCACCGGCTTCCTGTCACCATTTTTTGCTGCTGCGCCACGGGCGGCGCTGAAGAGCGGTCCCTCGCCGTGCTGTCCCTGTCGGTGTCCCGGTCCGACCTCCGGTGATCAGTCGGGCGGCGGAGGCGAAGATTTGGTCCTGCAACGATCGCGTGAGCTTAGTGCCAATGGCTCGGGGCGCCCAGCCGCTGGGAGGGGGGCGGTTTAGCGCCGCGCTTTAGGGCCGTGAAGATGCAGTTTAGGGACCCTAGGGGGAAGGGGGCGGGCCGACGTAGGTTAGGATGAAAGGGATCAATGATTCGTGAAGTACCTGGAAGTTCAGTCTCAACCAGAGGCAAATGGTTCTTACATGGCAGTTGTGGTTGTGTGGGTTTCCAGGTCGACAGTCACCTGGTGACCCGCTGACCCGCTTGCTGCGGCCAATGGGTGGGTACGGCCAAGAGCTTGCCCAGTTGTGTTCGACTCGAGAGGGGCTTCAAGACGCAGCTTGGGCGGGCGTGGGGCTACACTAGTGGGGCTACAAGTGCTGAAGCTGGAAGCTAGCGCTTGATTGCGGACAGCAAAGGTCATTGTGTGAGTTTCGTGCACTTGACCCTCAGATTAGCTTGTGATCGTTGTTCCCTGGTTTCAGATCCCTTTGCAGAAATCGCAGCAGCTGAGCACACAACCCTCTATAGTTCTTAATATGCAATTGACACACATGCTTTAGGCCAGGGGTCTCAAATTCTCTTCTAGTGCAGAATGCCACTGCAGGCGCTTCAGCGGAGTGTTTGGTTTACCTTACGATTCCAAGCAGGCCCTGCGTGCCTGCATGCCGCCCAGCCGGAACATGCAACCGGTATTCCGAGGTCTTAGTGAAGACGCTTCTTATGCGCGGGCCATGGTGAATGGGCGGCCAGTTGAATCAGCTCAATCTTGTACCAATAGAAAGCTTTATAAGGACCACTGCATTGGTGGCTTGTGATTTGTTTGGGAATCCTGATGGATACATACATGCATGATCATGCATGTATTGCGTTTTCAGAAAGCAAGCTTGCCAAGGAGAACTCGACAACTCTTGAACTCTGGCCTGTTGCAGGTGGAGAAATCAATGGGCGCCGCATGGCCCTACCGTCAAAACCAGCAACGCCCCCTGTATATCCCATCTGCAACCATCACGCCCACGAATTCCTTGCCATGCGCGAGGCAAATACTGTAGGAAGAAGCAATCCATTTGGGTTTATCATCTACGTATAATATCCAGCCAGATCAACCCCTTTCGATGTTGTATTCGTAACTCTCCCTTCGCTTGTAATTCATTCACTAATTCACTAATTCCCTAAGGCTTTTCCGTGGGGTATCCCCCCATCCCCCTCCCCGGTAAAGCATGGCGTTCGCCAGCTGCTCCATGCATTCGTGCATATTCGTGCCGTTCGGATCAGCCCATTAAATTCTAATTAATAGCTATTTGTTCTTAATAGCTTCTTGTTACTACTAGTAAGGCACTTGTTACTAGAAGCGATGCACTTGTTTCTACCCTTGAGGCATGCATCTTTGGAGGTGCTTCGGATCAGCAGCCAAGTCTTGGAGGCGACGTCGTTCCACCAGCGCTGGAGGTGTAGATTTCCACGCCCACGCTGGGAAGAGGAACAGATGTTTTTGGTTCGCTTCGATTGATTAATATGAAAGAAGAGACAGTATGATGAACAGTATATTACACTACATTTTTTAGATATATGGATTACTTTTTGGTTGGAAGTCTTGAGCTTTCAATCCTTTTCAGCCGGAAAACAAAAAACAACACACTCCATATTTGCTGCCATTGGCTTTTGTCGAACTAGTATGGCAGATCAGTCGACTTGCGCGGCTGAGGGGTGGTCCTACATTGCGCGGAATAAACTGAACTTCACCTTCGATCTGGTGATGTGTGGTGGCCAATTGGGAGAGAGAGCGTTTTGGTCGGATCTTCAAAACAACAGACACATGCCAACCATAGGAGTCTCTTCTTGAGTGGATTCGTGGAGCGCTTTGGAATGTATGAGAATGACCTGTAAACGGGCTATTTGCTATCTATGGTCTCATGGTTGGAAACTTGGAATTGAGAGAAGTCTAGACCATAGATCATAGATGCTTAATATATACACGGACTGACAACTACAACTATAACAACTACTACATCTCCGTCTCATTGAATCACGCCGCGGCGCGTCAAGTTCAAGCCTCGTGTTGGCATCTCGCTTCGGGTCGTTCGGGTGGTCGTTTTGCCGGTTCCTTTCGTGGTTCCTCACCCTCACTCCACCGAGGTTCGGATGCGCGATGGCCGCTTTACGCCGCTTGACGCCGCTTTTTAGCTCCAAAATGTCGGATGCACATGGAGCGTGTTTGGATGAACAAGATCTCAAAGGGTGCATCGAGGTACTTTTCGGTGAGCTTTTGGAAGTCCAACGCCTTACTTCAAGCTTTCGAGTCCAAGAAATCATGGTGGAGTTTACATTGGGAGCCCTCAGAAGTTCCTAGGAGTTCCCGGAATTTCCTGGGAGTTCCTAGCCAACCCGATCTCAGATAGCTAACATGTTCGAGTTGCATTTTCGGAATACACCCGGCTTTGTTTTGGAAGATCCAGGACACGAGGAGTGGCAACAGAAATCAGCAGAGCCAGGGACAGTCACAATCATCACATGTCATCACCCGATCGGCGATATGGCGAGAAGAATGAACATAAAACGAACTGGAACCCCTGAATTAGAACACATCACATGCTATTTGGTTGCTTGCTATCTCCTATGCACTGAAGACCGACTTGATCGAATAACAACAGGCTGCTTGAAATATGCTGCTTGTGATTGCCTCGTCATAACTGTTGGCCGCTTGTTACTACTAGCGATGCGCTTGTTACTACTAGCGATGCGCTTGTTACTACTTGGGAGATTGATCGCCAAAAAGTGGACAGTGAGTCTTTAAAATACATGAGTTTTGACCCATCAGTGGACATGAGTGCTGCGAATGAGTCGATAGGCGACGAACTTCTGATCCACGCACTTGTTTCCATTGCAATGGATCTCAGGCACGGTAATTGCAGTTATGAATCATTTTCTATAGCTCCATCCAGCCTTGTAAACCCCAACGTTGTAATCCACACGAAAAATGGGCCAAGATGTCTTAGGGCTCAGTACAGTTGCATGAAACAGTTGCACAAGAGTCTCACTATGTCTCACCGATTTGAGGGGTCAGTCAGTCATGGTCCCGCTTGTTTGGCCTTAGGTGTGGTGTTCGAAGTGCCTATGACTCCATCCTACTTCTTGGATCATCGAGACGTGCGTCGTCCCGGGTTCCACGGTTCAAAAGACTCCCAGGTTGGCCTTCCCAGGTGCACTTGCTTTAGGATGGTTTCTGGATGTTTCTTGGGGAAACACACGAAAGGCCAATGTGTGTTTCACGTTTACACAAGTTGAAGTTGTAAGTTGTATGTATACAAGAAACATCAAGAAACGATGTGTTGCTTGGCGCACAAAGAGAAACAACAAACACTTCTCCAAGTTTGCAACTTCTAGTCCCTAGTCTTTTGCAAACAAACAAACAAACAATACACACAACGGTGAACTGAAGAAGCTGAGCTTCACCCGTTGAGACACTACTAGTAGTAAGTAGGCCACGGATGTGTCTGGGTGGGCGGTACGTTGCCGTCCTGCCGGATGACCTGCAAATCTTCTGAACTTCTGAAGATTCCAGAACACTCTTGTTCTCACATCGGCATATCGCACCCCTTTTGGAAAGTGCGAAGTGCGGAGATTTCCGAACATCGTGGGGAATAGACTCATGGCACAACCAAAGACCCAATATCCATGAGTCGCAACTATCCATGATCATTTCGTTCAGTCTTCCAGAGTCTGAACGAGTTTACGTATGTCGGACGTGCGAAGCAAGTTGTATCCAACAAGAACGATACGTATGTTTTCTTGACAAAGACGAGCGAAGGCATGGTTGCGAAGGGCCCAGCCCCTTCGGTCCGATGTGTAGACACCTCAGGTACGGAACCTGGTGGGCATGGCGGTGGGCATTGCCTTTGTCTCGGAGGTGGAGGGAATCGCCATCAGTGGTGGTCCTCGGTGGCATGGTACCTGGTGGGTTTGGAATAGTGTGACTGTCACAGACATTTGTCATGCATCGGAAGTGAACTTGATGCATGACAGATGCAAGAGTAATTCAACTGGTCCAACAGTGCCATCATGGGAATGATCGTAGTTAGGTAATGTTATATTATGTATATTACCCTTTTGACGTTGTCCAAGGCATTGTTGATGCAAGAGTTTACTGTGTCCTGCTATGAGGAGTTCCTGATAGATCACTCAGATCATGTCGCATCTATCAGCATAAATTATGTGGCGTCCTCCATCCCAAAAGAAAGTGTATGCACTTTTTGGTAATGTTCGGCCACTGTGGTAAAAAAATTGGGGTGACCGGTGACCGTGAATCTGAGAACATGCGTTAAGATGATTTGCTGCAGTGCGGCTTGATCGAATGTGTAGAGGGCTGCTTAGGCTTGGCTGGTACAGATTTGTGTAACATCGAGATATTCTCAAAGTTTCCAGAGCTGACGAGCTTGCAATCTAGAATATTGCAGCTTAGACTTAGATTAGCCTTACATATACACAACAACCACACTTCTTGCTATTACACCTGCTTCCTTGCAATAGGATTTAATTCGTGTCTATATAGAGTTCAGTCAGCTCCTTGTCCTTTGC
>CAXIVM010002841.1:0-14000 GCA_964035705.1 Porites rus | reverse complement strand
CACCCCTTTTAAACCACCCTAACACCCTTGCATCTGAAGAGCATTCCACCGACTCCGCTGTTCACTCTCCCGAGCTTCTCTGCGCGGAGACGGTCGCAGCTCCTGAGGTTCTCCAGCTCCTTCGCCTGGCGCACCTGGGAGACGACGGAGACATCCATCCGACGTGGTCGTTCGGTGCGGCCAGGTCAGGTGCGGCCCGCCCGCTCCAGGGCGGTGCGAGTGGAGTGTTCTGAAAGAGCAGAGATTTCGATGGATGTCCTGAAACCACTGTGTCTCTTTTTGTTTTGATCAAACATGTCAATATTAATATAATTACAGCTAGCAATAACATATAAAGGACACAGCGAAAGTCCGCATGGTCCGCATCAATCGGAAGGCATTATATTCAGTCCAACTGTTGTTTCAAGCTCATTCAGGTATTTGCCCGTGATGGTATGGGGGAAAACCATTCTGGACCCAGTACTGTAAGATGCGAGTACGCCCCTTTCGTTCAATACGCCTAGAAGAACGTGATTCATTGCAGCTTGCTCAGTGAAGACACTGCAGCGAAGTGAGCACCCGTCCCTCACTTCCCCCTTCATACCCCTCTGGGTGCCATATGGGACAGAAATCAATTCAACCGAAACATCCCATTCCCACCATGAAACAACAAATACCAGTTCTCTCCAAAATGCTGTTCTAGACATTCCATGTCAAAGTCCGATTCCCAACCGCTCTTTACCCCTTTGCCATCCACATCCACTATCCACTGCAGTCCTGGCCACTGCTGTTGCAAGGGCAGGATTTGAAGCATGGCCGTGGTGCTCATGCCACTGGAGCACCTTGCCGCCGCTGGTCAAGTTGGAACAGATGTTCAAATGCCGCATGTATCAAAAGTAGAGGAGCAGGGCGGAGTAGGGGAGTGTTCGAAGTTGAAGGTTGTGATCTATGAGAGAAATTACTAGTTTGAAGGGCAAGAACACCTGACGATCATGGGTGAGCATCTGTGCTCAGCACAAAGCTCTCTAGTATAATTCCCAGTCGTATGCGGCTTGGCCAATCGGTTTCAAGGCACACCTTCTAAATATGACTATATATATACCCTATTATATAACTTACCTCACAAGCACCGGCACCGAATACACATTGAAGCCTTCGACTGCTTTTTGGGGACGGAAGAATCGGGCGAGTCACCCAAATGATGATCACCACCTAGCTAGCAAAGGATTGGGGACCTCCGCATATCCTCCTTGGCTCGCTGTTCCATGGGGAATTGGGATACCCACTCCTCAGCACAAGCCAGCTAGCTGCCACTCTTTTGGAGGTGTTCAGGCGCTCGATGAGATGTTGTTCAAAACCCGATGGGCCGCAATCCGGAGTCTCATCCAAAGTGAGGCACTAGTTGGTTTCAATGTCAGGGATGATCAAGTTGGGTTCAAGCACCATGACAGCTTGAAGTGAGTTTCGCGCAAGTCAATCCTCAAACAACCACAGACTTGACTCGACGGAATGTTTCACAATCTCTCCATGCGTGTTCTTTCCACATTGGCAGCACAAAGCTTCAAGCCTTAAGCAAACACCTCTTCTTCCAGGGCACGGTGGTGGATGCACACCAGATTTCTTCCTGGTCGTCACCTGGGAAAAGGGCTTTCTCAGTGCTACTCGGAATCTTGGAGAAGACCACTTAATTGCCAAATCAGAAGCATGGATGCATGATCAAAGACAAAGCATCCATCTCATCTGCCGATGCAACCGTCCCACACAACGAATAACGAGTGCTTGCCGCACAAGAACTTGTTCAACGCAAGCTGCAAAACCTTGGGATACGCTCCCAGAGTGCAGGGGGTTCTGGAGAGAGGGTGACTGATAAGAACTTCATCGGAGTCACCCAAGAAGAGTAGATGGCAATCTGCAGCATTGGCCTCAAAGCCCACGCGCGAGGACCGCGAGGACATGGTCAAGAATATGCTATGAATACCATCTTGGAGCACATTGCCGACAATAACCAACACTTGTGGTGGGCCCTCAGCAGCAAGCATATTGAATGGTACTTCCTGTGTTTTATCCTCTGGCCCTACAAATTGTTCCAATCTATGATCCATTTGCCTGTACTTCATACATGCATATGATAATATGTGCAGACTGATACTCAAGACCTATGTACAAAAATCAAACAAAGAGCATTTAGAAAAAACGACATGATTGCCCCCAAAAGCATCTAAAAACATCCAAAAGCTGTTGGAAAACTTGGGTGGGATCATAAACTCTTAGAATTCACCCCAAGGCTCGGCTGGATCCTGAAAGGTGAATCCTTTTACCGTCTCAGGAATCTGGACCTGGATGTCTCGTCCCCGAAATCTCGGCGATCTCATCCGGATCCAAGAAATCCCACGGATCAGATAGATGTGATATGATGTGATCCCTCCACCCCTTAAGAGGCCCACAAGAGGGGATTATTAAGAATCCCATCCCAAGGGCCTTCTCGGGCCTTCTCTCTCCACATCCCATCACCCATCCCACCTTGATCCACCCTGTCTGTGGGATCAATGGACAAAAATAGAGTTGCAGACTGAACAATCACCCATCAAACACCCATCTCGCCACCTCATCACTCCACATCTTCTCGTCTCCACACCTTCATCTGTCCGATGTCGATTCGCTGCAGCACCGCAGGCCACCTGATGGCCCGCAGCCGGCCTAGCGCGTCGCGCCGCCAGCGGGGCGCCCAGCAGCGGTCTCCGGGGCGCAAGGGGAAGCGCGAGCGCCGGAGTTGCTGCTCGGTACAAAGGTCACCTGGTACAGCGACGGGTCATCGGTGGACTTCAAGGAGAGGAAGGTGGACCAGAAAGTGTGCACATGCATGCTTGCAAATGTCTGAGGGAAGTAAGACAACTACGACATGAACAAGATTTGTCATCAAAGAAACATATTTGGCACTCATCCACTCGGTGATGTCGAAGCACCTACTGCCATATGTTTGATCGCACAGTTCCTGGGATGTTTTTGCTATATAGATTGTTGCATGTTTGCTCTTGTTCTTTGTTGGTTTACCTGCATGACTCATGAATTATACATAATAGTATAATATAGTTTGATTCCCTCGTCGAACTCAGCCTTCAGGCTTCGTCTGTCGGACCAAGAAGCAATACCAATCTCCATCAGGGACATTCATCGGGGCAGGACAGTCCTCAAATGCTGGCCAGGAAGGTTTTGCGTGTTTTGCAGTTTTGCTTAGGTTTGCGTTACGAAAGGGAACTGGGAAAAAAGTCAACTAATGAGAAAGACTTGGAAAATATACAATCATTCTACCAGGTGGGGGGCATGTTGAGTCGGAGGAGGGCAATCTTTTGTCTTGTTGCTGCCAAAGAATGTAAAATTAGTTCAAGTTCCCTCTCACTCATTCTCGCCCGAGCTTCAATTTCAGGCAAATAAATACAAAAAATACATAAACATATATTTGTCATTGGTGTTTTGACCCAATAATGTCGGTATATATATATAAATTTTGGTGTAACCTGTCCAATACTGGGGGTTGATTCACGTATTAAACAATAAGGGATAGACACGGCACCTTACTTCCGGTTGATAAATTCACCTTGCAAACCCGGACACATCGTCTAACCATCTGACCGGACCACACGGTGCTCAAGCGTCGCATCCGGAGCAGGCGGGCTGCACAGTTTGAAAGGTCTCACAGCTGCTGTCCTTGGCCATGACGATGAGTTCGTGTGACGCACAAGAAAGGCAAATGCAAGCCTTTGGGTATATACTTTGATTGGGAACCTCACACCGACCAAATTTTTGATTGTACATGTGTAGTATTTATGTTGTTTATCAAAAAAACATTTGTATATACATATTATATACTGGCAAGAGACCACAAACAGGGTGTTTACCTGTCTAAAGTCTAAGGCGTAAAAAACAGACGGTCCGGAGATCTAGACGTGTTGGGTTCCAGAGAAAGGTGATGGAGGTTATGATGGTGGTGATGAAGTGGAGATCGTGGTGATGGTGGTGTTGATGATGGTGGAGGCGATGAAGGTGGTGATTGAGGAGGTGATGGTAGTAGTAGTGATAGTGGTGATGAAGGTGGTGATGAAGGTGGTGACGAAGGTGGTGATGAAGGTGGTGATGATGGTGATGGAGGTTCAGAGTTCTAGGTCTAGAGGTGGAGAGAGATGCTACGCCTGCCACGTCCACAAAGTACTTCGCCTGCCACGAAATCTTCACTCCGAGGTCCGCACGAAATCTACACTTTCAGGCTCACAAAGTGCTGTGCCCGCCGCGAAATCTGCACTTCAGGGTCCACAAAGTGCTGCCCAGTTCCAGGTTCACACAAAGCGCTGCGCCTGCCACGAAATCAGTACTTCAAGGTCCGCAAAGTACTGCACCTGCCACGAAATCTACACAGCGAGATTCCCATCGCGCAGCCCTGCCAAGGCGATTCGCAGCAAAAGCACTTTCAAGACAAAATCAAGATGCCAAAATGCAGCGTTCGCTTGAGACTTCCTTTCACGTCTGAAAACGAGCCACATGTCCAAAAGTCACGATTCACTGCACCTGCCACAAAACTGCCATGTGCGCCTGCCCCGGAATCTGTACAGTAGATCAACATAAAACCACTCCGATCTCCTGCAATTGTCGCAAAAAGTCGACTTTAGACCACCAAAGCACGAGGTTTCCTTGTGCCTGCCACGAAAAGTGATCACCAAGTCTGAAAATGTGCACGGCACCACAGCGAGAGCACAGTCTTGAAGAGCACCCGCCCGCGCCCACCAGATTCCAAAAATAGCGAGGTGAACGAATGTACTGTAAATAGCAGAATTAGCCGAACGCTTCGATGAGCACCTCCGATCAGACACCCATCCACCGTCCTTAAGTCTTACCGTAAGAACCTTTAGTGTTACCCACCCTGTTTGGGGAATACCAACCATTTATTTAACTTCACAACGCGAAAGGGACCATGCTCCAGCCACACAAAGCCTTCGAGCCACTCACGCATGGGAGATTTCAAAAGGCGAGCCTTAGGAGACCCAGCCTCCGTTCGAACTCAGGCGTTCGACTTAATTTCTGATCTGTTCCGATGACACCCTAAACCCTAAACCCTAATGTCGATGAGACCCAACCAGTGGATCTTTGAGTTTTACCACACAGCTGCCTCTCTTGCGCAATTCTCCACCGCCATTGCCACAAAAGAGCCCAACAATCCAAGCATCTGGCTTTGCCTTAGCACTGGTCCTTCGCACTGGAGGGCCCTGTCGGAGATGTGGTGCGAAGAACCCCAGTAGGGATCCGCACATCCGTTGTAAGAACTACATGAAATTGTTGGACCAATGTATCGTACAAGTTAGGACACACAATTGCTAGAACCTCCGGGATGTCCGTTGTCCTATAGATCCAGAAAACAGAACATTATGGTGGGCCCTGGCACTTGGAGGATAACACCAAAAGCGCCCAATTTGTGTGTCCATGCGTGGATGGTCTGGGATTGGCGGAATTGACTTTTAAAGAAATCCAGCATGATCAAATCTGGGTATCTAATAGCTTTGAGATGGTGCGGGTGTTTTTCCATGAAGGATCTTTCATGTGAACTTGGACTTTCTCGCCTGAATCCATCGTATAGATACTATATACACTTGCTATCAATATTAGTATCTGTTGAGTTCTATCCAACAAAGAGGGAGATACACACAAAACACAGTGAACACACACGGCAATGCATACCCGGCGTTAGCGCTGGCCGAAGCCGCGCCTTCGGCAAGCGCCCCGAGCTCCTGGCCTTGGTGACCTTCCGCCGTGGCACCTCCGCTCGTGGCGGTTCCTTCGCCCTCGTCCTCGTGGTCCTCGTGGTCCTCGTGGTCCTCCCGTCGTCGCTGCGGAAGCTTGACTGAGAACTGGAGCTGGTGGCCACCTCAGGCGAGGCCACGGTCAACGGCAAAAGGCCACGGCATAGGCTATGGCCACGAACCAGGAGTGGGGGATAAAATAGATATGCTGGGCACATCCAAGGCGTGGGTCATGGATGCACCGTGGGGTGTTCTGGAGTAGTGGCTGGCTGTAATGGCTGGTCTTTTGGAGCCGTATAGGGTTGACGAGTCTGAAGCTGTGCCAAAGATTGTTCCTGCGCTGGATCACAAACCTGTCAGCATCATGAGATCTTTTCCCAGTGACTGCAAAGGACAATTATATAGTCGAACCCCAATGGTCTCTTTTCCACCAATTTCTGTCAATAAGAACAATTCGCAACATCGGCCCGAAAAGATCCGAAATTGAAATTTGAAATCATTTGAATTCTTTGGAGATTTGGGGGCAGACTTCACCGTTGCCTTGAGCCCTTTGTGTCTTCACTGTGGTACTTGAAAGTCCAAATCATGAGGCCGGAACAGAATGGAACCACTGTGCGAATGGGAACGGAACTGCTGTGGGTCAGTAGTGGCCTTGAGCGTGCTTACAGGACTTGTACAGAAATCTGAATCTCATCCTGCTGTTCTGCGGCAAAGAGCGGCACTGGCATTTGGTAGATCTACAATATGTAGATCTCAGGCTGTACACCCTCGACGAGTGGGACACAACATGGACACAACATTAGAAATACTGTACCAGCATGTACCAGGCGTGCTCCAAAACAGGGTGGTGTGCTCCAAAAGATAGGTTGTGAGAGGCTTTTCATGCAGCCATAACATGGATGAATCGACTTCATCCCACATGTGTTACCCATTATATAAATATAATCTGATCTGAATGTACAGGCTAAGGAGATAAATAGATTCGGACCTAACCCCAATCAAGGATCAACAAAGTCCGAATCCTCCAGCTTCATCTGAGCGTCTCTCTTCCTCTTCCTGACGGACTTTTCACTCACCGCCGCCGCTTGGACTTCATTTCCCTGGGACATCGCACGAAGCGGTGCTTCACTGTGTTTGATCCGACCGGGGAGTTGTTGGTCTCAGTACCGTCGTCTTGTCGCCGTGGGTGCCATGCACCAGAACCCTACTGAAAGTCGAAGATTGCACAAGATAAGAGCTGTTCATATCTAAGGAAAGGACAACTTCATGGAACTTGCTGCCTGGTCCATATGCACAAATAGCTCAAGCGCCATAATGAGGCATGATGAGGATGCCTCCTTTCAACACCGGCTGCCTCTGATGCCTTCACAAGCCTTCACATCCAAGGAACATCTTCAAGCGTTGTATCTGGCCCCTTCTCACTGCTGACCTCAGGGCTCTCCTCGCGTGCAGGCCGGAAGGAAAGCTGACAGGTAATCCGCCATATCCTACTAAGGCCACCTAATTACTCCCAAAAGGAAAGCCGGAAAGCCCTGCTACCCATGCCCGAGGTGTCGGAAAAGCGACTGGCACTTGATGGTATCTCTGTCCTAAGAAAAGCACTAACACTAACCTATTCTGGTCTGGGTGAAGCCCAAATCCGCCAAAGCCCTTTGGCCCTTGTTCAATCAATCGATTCAAAGACCGACAATCAGACCATCCCTCCACCCGGTGCAGGGGGTCAGATCCCATGGACCAACTCCCTCCTCAACCTGGTCAGATCCGACATCCTCTGCCTGACTGGCCTGACAGGAGGATGGGGGAAGGAAGAGGAGGGCTTTGCTGAATTCTGTGAGAATGTTGGTCATTCTGTTTAAAAGTTTATACCTCTCCTGGGGGCATGTGATGGGTTCAAACATGTTCAAACAAGTGCACACAAAGACTTAAACTCGCGAGCACAGGTTTTGGGTTGTCCAGGTTTTCTCAAGTGATGATATTGAGCTCACCAAGATTGCAAAAACATATTTGTATGTCTTTGTTTGTGGTATGTTGAGGCTTTTGACACGTTTGCTTCTCACAGTCGGGTCTGATGCATGAATGTCGAACTGATACAAACTGAATCTGCAGACCTAAATTCACTTCTGTGATGACCCCAGCCCAGTGACTGATGTTTGAACACTTGCATGTTGTTTGACTGGTGCAGGTCTGAAGTCCAGTTCGGTTTGAGGTCACAGAATTACGCTGGTGCAGCCCCTGCCTAATCATACACCATGGATCACGTGGTACTGCTTAACCCCCACGAAAAAATAGCATGTACCGCAAGATATGTCGTCGACATGAAGAAGCAGCAACATGAAGACCCACATTCACTGGCGGATTGGGCCGAATGAGACGACTTCGGCTGACTCGAAGGGCCTCACTCTCCGGCTGACGTGGATGGTCCTCACATTCCACGAAGCTGCGAGGATGGGCGGCCTGATAGCTGTTCCCAAGATGTCTGTGGATGTCAAAGAAATCTGGGAGAGGTCCCTTATGCAGCGGTCCTGTTTTGGATAAGAGGTCTGTGCACCCAGTTCGCCCAAGCACGTGACTTGACCCTTGCATTCAGCCACTCTGACGCGAAGGCTTGGGGCATGAAATTATTCGACTTAGTCTATCGCATCTATGGACATCACCAAACGTGTTTCACTGTTTTTGTCTTTAAAGATGTCTTTTAATTGGTTCTTTTGGTGGTCAATCTTGAGAGGAGCACCACATGTATCAATTCTGGCCTTTAGATGCCTTTAGATGTTTTCAGTCACTAAATCTCGATAGAGGATGGGTAGCAGTAGGGTGTCGCCGTTGGCACAATGGCTCGAGATTGCACAGTCAATCTGACAGTCGCTGCTAGAGACCCGGTTGATCGAAACGCTGGTTGCTTTTTGGAGGGCGTAGAATTGGTCCCAATACCCCCAAAAAAAAATTAAAGGATGTTAAAAGGGTTCGGTTATATATATATATATATCCACTGACTGGGTAGGGAAACATCTTTTTGGTGTAGAAACCTCTCGCTCCTCACTGGACCGAAAGTGGACTTCGTTGTAGAAGTGGGGTCCGCGATGGATGGGCTGGTTTCAAAAAAGTGTGTTGGCATCCGGATTAACCAATGACGACCAAGCAGGCAGAAAGTGTAAAAACCTAATTCAGCTCAGTGAAAGGAGCAACAACACATGTTTGCCTGAGCGGTTCGAACTGCGCCATCAATCACCAAAAAAGGGACTGTCCCAGGTCCCAGCTTCTTCAAAGTGACCTAATTTTGAGGTCCGTAAGTTACCCTTGAGAGGCCTCAAGCTGACCTCGAACTGGAATTGCAAAGTGTCACTCTGAAGAGCCGTCCAGTCCCTGTGTCTAGAAAATGTGGGTCATGAGATTTGGTACATCATGTTCTGTCCCAGGTGCCTTTGGACCCATCTTTGCCCTTCTGAAATACTCAAAACGGCACCAACAAATTAATCTTGAACCCAGCCTGTGAACACCACTTGATGGTTTAATGACCTGAGAACATACATCATATCATCTCTTCATCTCCTTCATCTCACCGTCCCAGAACACAGTCCTCCACAACTCCGAGGGCCAAGTCACATCACTCAAAATCCTCGTCAAGGTGACGGCCGCGGCTCTCTCTGCCTCTGATGGTCCAGCCGCTTGTGGCGGCGCCTCGTGGGGTGCCTCCTCCGCGGGCGCCGCATCTGGATCTTCCTCTGCATCCAGCGCGGCATCGGCCGCATCGACAAAGCTTTGCTTCTCCTGCAGCTGCAGTGCACAATGTTGAGGTGCAGAGGCCAGGTTGAATGTGCTGAATCAGCTTTGTCAGAAGGATCTGGGCGGCCTTCTGCATCATGACAAGCCAATTTTAAAGGAAACGACACCCTCCCACATCAGTCGTTCCCAGGGAATTCCCAGGGGTCCAACATGCCCCCGACATCAAGACTGGTCGGCGAGCTTCTTCGCCGGACAAGCGGTCGAAGGCGGACTCATCCGAGCCCGAATCAGAGTCTTCCTCGGAGGCGAGGCGAGGCGAATCAGCTGTCGTGAGGTGTTCAACGACATGCGTGAAACACTATAGACACTAGACTACTAGACTTACATAAATGGCCCTGGTCGGGATTCGGAACTAAAAGGTATAATGCTGCACCAACGCCGTGGTGTAGCTTTGATATGGCGACAAAGTATTGATTTAGCATGGCAATCACAGCGCTAGTAATTACAATTATCTCACTATATATACAATAAGTTCAATTACTTCGTACTGAATGCGTTTATAAGTGCACACATTGGCAAGCGGATCAAGCAACTTCATCAAGAATACACTCCTTGAAACAATCATGGTTACGTGGATGGCATGGCACCTGGAAAACCATTCTCAATCCTCTCCAAACTGGGGGTGCCATCAACTTCCATGGGCAATTGGAGGGAGGACTGGGTACCATGCCTGCTAAAGCATGCTAAAACATTGTTTTCGGATCTTTTTCGGAACCACCCTCTGGGAAGACGAAGCACGTGAAATACCCTCCTGGATCTTCATACTCACCAAGCCAAGCCAAAATGAGGCAGACTCACACAAACGCCAAACAGTGTCCAAAAGCTCCAACACACAAACACCTCTTGCCTGGTAGTAAGTTGCGTCCAACCCCTCACATGAGGCATACACCAATCACCCAAACAACTCCAGAAACGTGAGAAACGTCGATCGGTCGTGGTGCCTGCCCCCGCGGTACTCAAGCCGCACGGGTCCGGTGTTCACCGGTGTTCGGTCCAGTGTTTGACAAAGACTCGTTCTAATTCTATGATAGCTTCTTGTTTCTAATAGCTTCTTGTTACTACTAGTAAGGCACTTGTTACTACTAGCGATGCACTTGTTCCTAGCAGCTTCTTGTTTCCATTAGCAAACATTGCTCCGTTCGTAGTAAGGCCAGGAGCCCCGATCGTAGCGTCCGATCGCTCCGTTCGTAGCGATGCCCTTTGTTCCTAGTAGCGTCCAAGACTCGTTCTCTTGTCGCCAAGACTTAAAGTTCTGAAAGGCCGTGAGTTCCATCGAGGAGACCTGGAGGGATGGAGTGAGCAGAGGCAGGCAGGCGGCCGGGTTAGAAGGATTGGGGCAATGGCATGTTTATTGGGCATTGATTGATATGTTTTTGTTGGTAGACGAAGTAATGCATGTATACAATTATTATACAATCATCAATTATACAAGCACTGCAAAGTGTCGACATGGATGATCGCATGTCCTCATTCATTCAGAAATGACTTACTCTCCCAACAAATTGATCGATATGTTCGGGTGCAAACATGTTTAAGAAACAGAAAAACGTGCAAAAAGGTCCAGTGGCCTCGCAGTAATTGCGCTGCTCTTCTGGAGGAAGATCTTGAAAGACTTTTGCAGGACCCTGGCCCAGCATTGGAGCATGTCCAAGAAGGTGGATCATTGAGTGAGTGCTGGTGACTCAAGAAGAAAGGTTAGGGTAGGGCGGTTACCGGTTGGTTCCTTGCGTCACGGTCTGGAGTCAAACAAGCATAAAGCCTGAACTTATTTGGGACTTCAATCCACTTCATGGAAAGCGGGTGGGTCTTCTGTGATGAACCGGTCATGGGGTTGCCATGCAACAAACTCCATGCGCGTTGAATCACCTCCCAGTCTGGTTCATCTCGGTGAGTTCCAAGACACCTCGATGTCGACATCGAGCACCGGACGCTGGGCACGGGGGGGGGGTTCCCGCCGGTGGCCCTTCTCGGCCCCCGTGATGTGCGTCGGGAAGACCTCCGTCTTGAAACGCTGGAAGTAGGCAAAGTGGGCTTCCTCGGAGCTGCCGGAGCTGGGCTCCTGCCGTTGGTGAAGAAGCCGGTCGAGTTCGGTTTTCCCAAAAACACAGTCATGTGAGCACCAGGTATACCACCAGTGTAGGAAAGTAGTTTCGATAATACTTAAGTCTAGATATTGTGGAATCTTTGCTCCAATGCACACCTGTTGTAGTCTCTCCGCTTCCTTCCAAACACCGATGTTTGTGTAGCCTGCCCACTCCCTGCCTGGCCCTCCTTTTCTGGCTCACTACGGCCGGCAAAGTAAGCCTCCGTCACGGTGTGCCTGGGTGCGCCACTCTGAAAACGTTCGGAGTGGCGAACGCTGGAGTGCCGAAACGAACGCCTGTGCTCCTGAACATGGGAATGGCCAAGTAGAAACGGTTGGGGAAATTGGGAAATAGGAGCTTGGGAGGTCGTTCACGGCAAGAACTGCCAGCAAGTGACCCTCACAATATGATGTCTAGAATCTTGGGTCTGTTCCGAAAACCAACCAGGACACCCAGAACACACCCCTGATGGTTTGTAGTGTGGTCGCACAATCCTAGTACATCGAGCTGATCCTGAGGGCCAC
The DNA here is from genome assembly GCA_964035705.1 of Porites rus. Classification (NCBI taxonomy): domain Eukaryota; kingdom Metazoa; phylum Cnidaria; class Anthozoa; order Scleractinia; family Poritidae; genus Porites; species Porites rus. The sequence goes on along the minus strand of CAXIVM010002841.1, from coordinate 1,847 downwards.
GCTCTCCAGACTGGACCTCAATGGATAAACACTCCATCTATATGCAATATGTGCCACAATGATGCCCAAAACGACCCCATAAAGGTATATATATGGGTCCCATGGGGGGGACGCCTCATTCTGTCGCCGAAACTTCGCACCCTCTGTCTGTCCACTGTTTTTCTTGACCGCTAAAGCCTTCTTTCTTTCTCACTCAAAGGCTCCTGGCTGCCTTGCGGCAATTTCGGCCAGAGCAACAACTAACCTTCCACACCTCGAGCGACCGCATAGCGACCGTGGTACTTGACGTCTTCCTCAAAGATGTCCCATGGAAGTCGGACGACCTGGGCGCTGCTGCTGCTGCCCCGCCGCAGAAGGAGAGCTGAAGTGCTGTGGCACTTTTGAGCGCTGGAAAGGGCAAAGTGGAGGGCACTGAACCAGGGAAGAACTACCGTTTACGGCTGAAGGGTGGGTTATGGTGGGTTTGTTTTCCAAAGACCTGATCCCTATGTAATGCCTCAGACAAATGAACACCCCTTCCCGCGTAATGATACTTTGACACCCTAATGAGCGAAATCATTGGCTCAAAGGATGTGAACACAACCACGTGTGAGAAAGGATTTCCTCGTGCTCCCTTACATTCCACCCACCAGTGCGAAGCTAGCCATAAGCTAGCCCACCTTGTCCAAGGGCTAAATGGCTAAATTCAAAACAATTGGCTGGTGACTCAAGTTCCACTACTTGCGGTTTTGAGATGAGTTTGGCAGTGCACCAAAAAAAGCAGGTTTGGTCCGGTCTGCAGTTTCCAAATCAGGACTCAGTGGACTCCCCAGGAAGGTGGCCGTGCTCTGCATGAGATCAACGGCTCTTCACCACCCAAATCCCAAAATCAACGGAATTGGAATGAATTGGAGGATGTGCAACATGCTGATGGATTTGTGCTGCCTTGGGTCTATCACTCCTATTAATCTACTACCTCTACTTGCAGAATGTGTTTCTTCCAATTCTTCCATCAATCTCCCTTGCTGGTCAACGAGTTGCTCGAGGGATAGCCTTGGAATTCCACTTCTCCATGGAAGCCGACGCACTGCGCACGCATTCAGGTCGCATCAGGGACTGCGACAGAGCCAGCACAGCGACGAGTCGAGTGGCAAAAACCAGTGACTGCCGACTGCACGTCGTCGTAGCAATTGTTGCATGGTCAAATCAAGGATCCCTTCCCAAAAAGAAATCTTGACGTAACAAAAAGTGAAAGTAAGCAAACCAAAAGTGAAGCCCCCCCATCCCATGCGCAGCAATCACCCGCATCTTGAAGTTGAGAACCTGTTTCCTTCTGTTTCCTTTCTCAACCGCCTTCATGCAAGGTAGCTGAATATGAACTGCAGATCGGTATGTAATTATAAGCACTGTATATTGTATAAGTATGTATAAGTTGCTTCAGGTGTCCGAGTACAAAGGGTGCAGAAAGGGCTAGCATGCAAGATAAGGTCATGTCTGTTGCAATCCTTAACTTATAGAAAACCTGCTATCAAACCTTGCTTGACGTGTTGCGTCCCTCGCGAGTCCATGGCCCCAAAATCTTTGTACATCCTGAAGTACAATTCAGTTTTGGAAGGTGTGAGTGGACTTTTTGTGGACAGTTTTGTGAGCTTTCCAAAAGATCTATCACTCAATTCACTTCCTCAGAACCGACTCGAAGCGACGAAAACCGCTGCTCAAAACACCGCTCAATCCCCCCCCCACAAAAAAGAGAGAACAAGTTCCCCGCACTGACTGAACCCGCGAACAACGCACCCATCCACCAAGCCGCCAATGGTCCGCCGCCGGGAGCGGTTCGTGGCCGAGGCCAACAAGGAGACTCGAGGCTC
>CAXIVM010002839.1:0-29416 GCA_964035705.1 Porites rus | reverse complement strand
GTTGTTATAGCGGACCGCAGAGGGATCAGTTACTACTGATCGCGATAGATCTGTAACCTCTAAGACGTTTGCTAAGTTCTTTGAAAATGAGATGGATTGTAAACGTCAACTTAGGAAGACAGGCAGAGAGATTAACTGAACGAATAAGGAGATGTTGGGCGCAATCACTAATTTTTTGGTAAGCTTAGAGATACTAGTACTCTACTGTGTCCTGTGCAGCACTTGTGTTGTGTGTATTATCGCGAAAAACCTGTAACGGCGTAGAGTATGAGAATTATGTCTGTCTCATTTCACTAGTAGCTAAAAAAGAAACAAGTAGAGACAAGGTAAGAAGTAGTTTATTGGCCATTAACTTTTATTGTCAGGTGGTGGCTCCTAAAGGAGCCGTTTGTAATGTGAGATTGTCAGAACCGAGCTGAGCTGTTATGCACGTTCGCCCCGGATCCTACGAGCCAACTGGATATCTTTAGGCATGATGGTGACACGTTTAGCGTGAATGGCGCAAAGGTTGGTGTCCTCGAAAAGACCGACCAGGTAGGCTTCGCTAGCCTCTTGAAGAGCCAGCACGGCTGAGCTTTGAAAGCGCAAGTCGGTCTTGAAATCCTGAGCGATTTCTCGAACAAGACGCTGAAACGGTAACTTGCGAATCAGCAACTCGGTGGACTTCTGATAACGACGGATCTCTCTGAGGGCCACTGTTCCTGGCCTGTAACGGTGCGGTTTTTTCACGCCACCAGTAGCAGGAGCGCTCTTTCGAGCTGCCTTAGTAGCCAGCTGTTTACGAGGCGCTTTTCCTCGGTGGACTTTCTCGCTGTTTGCTTGGTTCGGGCCATGACTGTGAAACTGATGTTCAGAAGATTAAAGGCTCTATGTGAAAGCTTGGCAATTTTTATGGCCGCGATTATCAGGAGGCTGTCGCAAGCCGATTGGATATTTAAGAATTTATGTATTTCTGATTGGTTCGGCTTCGGAGACACCCTGCTTTGATTTGCATGCCTTACAATAGACAGTGGGGCGAAAGAAAATTATAATATTCTTTTGTTGTCCTTTTACTAAGAACAAATCTATGTAAACACAAAGAAATAATGTTTCCCGAGAGGTCAGATTGAAGGGTATAGATTGAAAAGTAATTTCTGTTCTGCAGTGATTTAACATAGTACGAGACCTGTCCCTTTTTAAACCTTGACGATAATTCAGACAACCGAGAATGTCCGGTCGCGGCAAAGGAGGTAAAGGCTTGGGCAAAGGTGGTGCTAAGCGTCATCGTAAGATTCTACGCGATAATATCCAAGGAATTACCAAGCCAGCGATCCGTCGTCTCGCTCGCCGTGGGGGTGTAAAGCGAATTTCTGGACTGATCTACGAGGAGACACGCGGTGTTCTGAAAGTTTTCCTTGAGAACGTTATCCGCGATGCCGTGACCTACACCGAGCACGCCAAGCGTAAGACCGTTACAGCCATGGACGTAGTATACGCTCTGAAACGACAAGGACGTACTCTGTACGGTTTTGGGGGTTAGAATACACTGTGATCCCTGATCAACACTTAAACCAACGGCTCTTTTAGGAGCCAACAAATGTATGAAAAGCTCTGACCAAATACGTGATAAGAGAATTTGTTTTCATTACGATCATTGCCGAAGGTTTATACACATATGAACAAGACAACATACACCTGAAATCGATTCAGCGCTTTATTTACTGGGTGCGTCCACGCGAGTTTTTTCTTTTTTTGTGACTTTACAGCAGCGCAGTCGTTACTTATAAAGGGAAATTATTTTTTCCCGTCTAGATTAGCCTCATAGCTCTTTGCGGGGCATACAATACTGTAAAGCTTTTGTCTTTAGTTAGTGAATAAACTGTTGCTGTACGTTGTTGTTGTCGCAGAATTAAGAGAGCGAGCTGGTTTGTGTCGTTACCGACGACGGTTTATAACTGTGTCTGTTTATTTTACGTAAACAGCTTATGTACTGAATGAAATCACGACGATCTCTTGTAATTTTGACGCAAAGAAAACAATATTTCAAGCTCAGTAGTAGCAGCAATGTTTGTTCCCGGTTGGTAGGAATGCGATTAATTGTGTACTCGTTTAAAAAGATCAGAAAGTTGTTCGATTGTCGCTTGGTATGTACCTCGAAGTTCGTATAAAAACCTGTTGGAAACAGCGCGAATGAAACCTGCATAAAAAGCAAACGCAATTTCAACTTTCATGATATAATCACATCAGTCTTTAAATTCATGTTACACCGAGCTAAACTGACCTAAGACTGGTTTCAGTTTCAAGCAATGTTGTGGTTGCTGTTGTTTCTTTCTTACATGCTATAGCCGAAATAACGCTAAATATGCTTTGGTATACGCATTTATGAACAAAACTAGGAACATGGAACCATGCAAAAACAAGTAGAAATAGCAAGTTTCCGCGAGACATAATTATTTGCGGCTAAGTATCCATCCAGTTATTAATCCCAAACTGAGACGGCGAATACTATTTGGGGGGTAGATTACAAATTTATATCGTGATTGGTCATGACTTTATTCTAGACTTGGTGGCTCCTAAAAGAGCCGTTTGTATTTATGGTTGTTGCCGTCGCTTAGTGTTGTTTCTTCTCTGTCTTTTTAGGTAGTAATACTGCCTGAATGTTGGGAAGAACACCGCCTTGAGCGATGGTGACACCGGCAAGGAGTTTGTTTAATTCTTCGTCATTTCGCACAGCCAGCTGGAGGTGACGAGGAATGATTCTTGACTTCTTGTTGTCGCGTGCTGCGTTTCCTGCTAACTCGAGGATCTCAGCACTCAGATACTCAAGTACGGCAGCCAAGTACACGGGAGCACCGGCTCCGACGCGTTCAGCGTAGTTGCCTTTACGAAGAAGGCGATGGATGCGACCAACAGGAAATTGTAGTCCTGCCCTGGAAGAACGAGTCTTTGACTTGGTGCCCTGGGCTTTACCTTTTCCTCGTCCGGTCATTTTGTCGACTAACTCGTATATTAAGTTTCAGTTTAAGTTTCAGGAGACTGTTTTCCAAGACATAACTTCGGCCGCCATAATTTATCACGCGCGGACTGCGTTTCGTGGATCAGATTGCACCAATCAAAAGTCTAACATTGGCTCATAAAAAGAAATTCTAGCCTTGCAATTGTTCTCTTTGTGTCGATTGGCGGCACGCTCCATTGTTTACACCGAGAAAAACAAAACACCAATCACCGACGAGAACTTGCGATCCGCATATTAATTGATCCTATTGAATTTGGCAACATAAATAGAAACTGTGATATCCCGAATTAGCAAACTCGATTTCGAAAAGGCAGAGATATCTTTCTTTACCATGGCACCTAAACCGATTGCAGCTAAAAAAGGAGAGAAGAAGAGCGGCGGTAAGGCAAAATCCACGTCGGGCGACAGTACGAAAAAACGGCGATCGAAACGGAAGGAGAGTTATGCGATCTACATCTACAAAGTGTTAAAGCAGGTACATCCTGACACCGGAATCTCCAGCAAAGCAATGGGTATCATGAACTCTTTCGTGAACGATATCTTCGAGCGCATTGCTACAGAATCCTCCCGTCTAGCCCACTACAACAAGAAGTCCACTATCAGCTCCCGCGAGATTCAGACAGCCATCAGACTGCTCCTTCCAGGAGAACTCGCAAAGCACGCAGTCAGTGAGGGTACCAAGGCCGTCACGAAGTACACTAGTAGCAAGTGAAAACCATTCTTCAATACCAGATCTAAACAACGGCTCTTTTAGGAGCCACCAAATGTCAAAAAAAGCAATGATCAACACTCAACACGGTTTCTTAGAGTTTTCAATCGTCATTATAAACCCCGACACTCGCTCGCTCGCACACTTGCTCCCATTAAAACGAACAAATCATTCCTCTATTTCCCCGTTCAACTTTACTTTTTACATAAAAAAAAAAAACAACAACAACAACAACAAAAAACAGATAAAGGTTTTAAAAGATGATTTTTATGTAAGCAAGGAGAAAAGAAGAAAAAAAAAAGAAACAAATAAACGATTGCTGGGTGACAACACGCACCGAGCCAAACAGTTTCCGCAGGATCTCCTTCCCAGCGCGATGACCACTACACCACGCCAGAGAATCAACTGACGTAATTCGTAAAACAACGTTACTTAAAAGTGTTACAGGCATGAACAGGTCACTTCGGTACTGCACTTGAGAACAAGAGAACGGTTTACCAGGCTGCAAATATATATTTTCCGGGATGTAAGGGTTTTAATACTTCAAATCAGTTAAGCGGGAGGGATTCTGACTATTCAATATTGATGTTTACGGTAGTTTTCATTACCCGGGTACCTGATAACCAGTTTCTTGACTAAGGTGCATGTACTGACCACTTCGAAGAAAAAGTATTTATCTTATCTGATCTGATCTGATCTGATCTGATCTTATGGAGTGGCTTTTGTTTACTCTTTTAAGGCGTCTCTAAGCCGCGGTTCAAGTAACCTTCTGCTCAACAAAAACGAAATCAGTTTCGGCAAAGGAGAAATAAATACTGTGCTATAGGTGACGGTGACCTAAGGTCAACATACTAGAGGTGATATTGGTGATGACTTTACTTTATTTGGTGGCTCCTAAAGGAGCCGGTAGTTGAATAAGCGGGCGAGTTTTACTTGCCACTGACTTTCTTGTTGACTGTTTTTTTAACCGAGGCTTTGCTTTCTTTCGCTTTCTTAGGCAACGGCTTCTTTGTAGCAGTCTTCTTTGGCACGAGAGGTGTCTTCTTCTTGCTGCTGGAAACTTTCTTACCCGGCGATTTCTTGGTTTTCTCGGCTGGTTTGCGGGCGGTCTTTTCTTTCGCGGCGACCTTCTTTATTTTTGGTTTGTTGGCTGGATCGGCGGTTTTGGTCTTCTTCGCCGGGTCTTTGGTTGCCTTTGCTTTCTGTACTTCTTTGTTGACCTTGAAAGAACCTGAAGCTCCGGACCCTTTGGTGTTGATAAATTGACCACTCTCCACGCCTCTCTTAAGAGCCATTTTAATAAAATGACTTGCTTTGTCTCCCACTTTGAAATGGTTCTTAACGTACTTGTCGACAGCCTGACGCGAGGAACCATTACGATCTTTCAGGGCGTGAAGGGCTTGTATGATCATTTCTGCATACTTAGGGTGTTCGGCCGGCTGTTTAGAAGCTTTCTTCTGGGTGCTTTTGGCAGACATGTCTCGTTATAGTCTCCACAGCGATAGCTAATGTTGGTTACTTGCGCAACTCTTTTCTTAAGTTGTTATAGCGGACCGCAGAGGGATCAGTTACTACTGATCGCGATAGATCTGTAACCTCTAAGACGTTTGCTAAGTTCTTTGAAAATGAGATGGATTGTAAACGTCAACTTAGGAAGACAGGCAGAGAGATTAACTGAACGAATAAGGAGATGTTGGGCGCAATCACTAATTTTTTGGTAAGCTTAGAGATACTAGTACTCTACTGTGTCCTGTGCAGCACTTGTGTTGTGTGTATTATCGCGAAAAACCTGTAACGGCGTAGAGTATGAGAATTATGTCTGTCTCATTTCACTAGTAGCTAAAAAAGAAACAAGTAGAGACAAGGTAAGAAGTAGTTTATTGGCCATTAACTTTTATTGTCAGGTGGTGGCTCCTAAAGGAGCCGTTTGTAATGTGAGATTGTCAGAACCGAGCTGAGCTGTTATGCACGTTCGCCCCGGATCCTACGAGCCAACTGGATATCTTTAGGCATGATGGTGACACGTTTAGCGTGAATGGCGCAAAGGTTGGTGTCCTCGAAAAGACCGACCAGGTAGGCTTCGCTAGCCTCTTGAAGAGCCAGCACGGCTGAGCTTTGAAAGCGCAAGTCGGTCTTGAAATCCTGAGCGATTTCTCGAACAAGACGCTGAAACGGTAACTTGCGAATCAGCAACTCGGTGGACTTCTGATAACGACGGATCTCTCTGAGGGCCACTGTTCCTGGCCTGTAACGGTGCGGTTTTTTCACGCCACCAGTAGCAGGAGCGCTCTTTCGAGCTGCCTTAGTAGCCAGCTGTTTACGAGGCGCTTTTCCTCCGGTGGACTTTCTCGCTGTTTGCTTGGTTCGGGCCATGACTGTGAAACTGATGTTCAGAAGATTAAAGGCTCTATGTGAAAGCTTGGCAATTTTTATGGCCGCGATTTATCAGGAGGCTGTCGCAAGCCGATTGGATATTTAAGAATTTATGTATTTCTGATTGGTTCGGCTTCGGAGACACCCTGCTTTGATTTGCATGCCTTACAATAGACAGTGGGGCGAAAGAAAATTATAATATTCTTTTGTTGTCCTTTTACTAAGAACAAATCTATGTAAACACAAGAAATAATGTTTCCCGAGAGGTCAGATTGAAGGGTATAGATTGAAAAGTAATTTCTGTTCTGCAGTGATTTAACATAGTACGAGACCTGTCCCTTTTTAAACCTTGACGATAATTCAGACAACCGAGAATGTCCGGTCGCGGCAAAGGAGGTAAAGGCTTGGGCAAAGGTGGTGCTAAGCGTCATCGTAAGATTCTACGCGATAATATCCAAGGAATTACCAAGCCAGCGATCCGTCGTCTCGCTCGCCGTGGGGGTGTAAAGCGAATTTCTGGACTGATCTACGAGGAGACACGCGGTGTTCTGAAAGTTTTCCTTGAGAACGTTATCCGCGATGCCGTGACCTACACCGAGCACGCCAAGCGTAAGACCGTTACAGCCATGGACGTAGTATACGCTCTGAAACGACAAGGACGTACTCTGTACGGTTTTGGGGGTTAGAATACACTGTGATCCCTGATCAACACTTAAACCAACGGCTCTTTTAGGAGCCAACAAATGTATGAAAAGCTCTGACCAAATACGTGATAAGAGAATTTGTTTTCATTACGATCATTGCCGAAGGTTTATACACATATGAACAAGACAACATACACCTGAAATCGATTCAGCGCTTTATTTACTGGGTGCGTCCACGCGAGTTTTTTCTTTTTTTGTGACTTTACAGCAGCGCAGTCGTTACTTATAAAGGGAAATTATTTTTTCCCGTCTAGATTAGCCTCATAGCTCTTTGCGGGGCATACAATACTGTAAAGCTTTTGTCTTTAGTTAGTGAATAAACTGTTGCTGTACGTTGTTGTTGTCGCAGAATTAAGAGAGCGAGCTGGTTTGTGTCGTTACCGACGACGGTTTATAACTGTGTCTGTTTATTTTACGTAAACAGCTTATGTACTGAATGAAATCACGACGATCTCTTGTAATTTTGACGCAAAGAAAACAATATTTCAAGCTCAGTAGTAGCAGCAATGTTTGTTCCCGGTTGGTAGGAATGCGATTAATTGTGTACTCGTTTAAAAAGATCAGAAAGTTGTTCGATTGTCGCTTGGTATGTACCTCGAAGTTCGTATAAAAACCTGTTGGAAACAGCGCGAATGAAACCTGCATAAAAAGCAAACGCAATTTCAACTTTCATGATATAATCACATCAGTCTTTAAATTCATGTTACACCGAGCTAAACTGACCTAAGACTGGTTTCAGTTTCAAGCAATGTTGTGGTTGCTGTTGTTTCTTTCTTACATGCTATAGCCGAAATAACGCTAAATATGCTTTGGTATACGCATTTATGAACAAAACTAGGAACATGGAACCATGCAAAAACAAGTAGAAATAGCAAGTTTCCGCGAGACATAATTATTTGCGGCTAAGTATCCATCCAGTTATTAATCCCAAACTGAGACGGCGAATACTATTTGGGGGGTAGATTACAAATTTATATCGTGATTGGTCATGACTTTATTCTAGACTTGGTGGCTCCTAAAAGAGCCGTTTGTATTTATGGTTGTTGCCGTCGCTTAGTGTTGTTTCTTCTCTGTCTTTTTAGGTAGTAATACTGCCTGAATGTTGGGAAGAACACCGCCTTGAGCGATGGTGACACCGGCAAGGAGTTTGTTTAATTCTTCGTCATTTCGCACAGCCAGCTGGAGGTGACGAGGAATGATTCTTGACTTCTTGTTGTCGCGTGCTGCGTTTCCTGCTAACTCGAGGATCTCAGCACTCAGATACTCAAGTACGGCAGCCAAGTACACGGGAGCACCGGCTCCGACGCGTTCAGCGTAGTTGCCTTTACGAAGAAGGCGATGGATGCGACCAACAGGAAATTGTAGTCCTGCCCTGGAAGAACGAGTCTTTGACTTGGTGCCCTGGGCTTTACCTTTTCCTCGTCCGGTCATTTTGTCGACTAACTCGTATATTAAGTTTCAGTTTAAGTTTCAGGAGACTGTTTTCCAAGACATAACTTCGGCCGCCATAATTTATCACGCGCGGACTGCGTTTCGTGGATCAGATTGCACCAATCAAAAGTCTAACATTGGCTCATAAAAAGAAATTCTAGCCTTGCAATTGTTCTCTTTGTGTCGATTGGCGGCACGCTCCATTGTTTACACCGAGAAAAACAAAACACCAATCACCGACGAGAACTTGCGATCCGCATATTAATTGATCCTATTGAATTTGGCAACATAAATAGAAACTGTGATATCCCGAATTAGCAAACTCGATTTCGAAAAGGCAGAGATATCTTTCTTTACCATGGCACCTAAACCGATTGCAGCTAAAAAAGGAGAGAAGAAGAGCGGCGGTAAGGCAAAATCCACGTCGGGCGACAGTACGAAAAAACGGCGATCGAAACGGAAGGAGAGTTATGCGATCTACATCTACAAAGTGTTAAAGCAGGTACATCCTGACACCGGAATCTCCAGCAAAGCAATGGGTATCATGAACTCTTTCGTGAACGATATCTTCGAGCGCATTGCTACAGAATCCTCCCGTCTAGCCCACTACAACAAGAAGTCCACTATCAGCTCCCGCGAGATTCAGACAGCCATCAGACTGCTCCTTCCAGGAGAACTCGCAAAGCACGCAGTCAGTGAGGGTACCAAGGCCGTCACGAAGTACACTAGTAGCAAGTGAAAACCATTCTTCAATACCAGATCTAAACAACGGCTCTTTTAGGAGCCACCAAATGTCAAAAAAAGCAATGATCAACACTCAACACGGTTTCTTAGAGTTTTCAATCGTCATTATAAACCCCGACACTCGCTCGCTCGCACACTTGCTCCCATTAAAACGAACAAATCATTCCTCTATTTCCCCGTTCAACTTTACTTTTTACATAAAAAAAAAAAACAACAACAACAACAACAAAAAACAGATAAAGGTTTTAAAAGATGATTTTTATGTAAGCAAGGAGAAAAGAAGAAAAAAAAAAGAAACAAATAAACGATTGCTGGGTGACAACACGCACCGAGCCAAACAGTTTCCGCAGGATCTCCTTCCCAGCGCGATGACCACTACACCACGCCAGAGAATCAACTGACGTAATTCGTAAAACAACGTTACTTAAAAGTGTTACAGGCATGAACAGGTCACTTCGGTACTGCACTTGAGAACAAGAGAACGGTTTACCAGGCTGCAAATATATATTTTCCGGGATGTAAGGGTTTTAATACTTCAAATCAGTTAAGCGGGAGGGATTCTGACTATTCAATATTGATGTTTACGGTAGTTTTCATTACCCGGGTACCTGATAACCAGTTTCTTGACTAAGGTGCATGTACTGACCACTTCGAAGAAAAAGTATTTATCTTATCTGATCTGATCTGATCTGATCTGATCTTATGGAGTGGCTTTTGTTTACTCTTTTAAGGCGTCTCTAAGCCGCGGTTCAAGTAACCTTCTGCTCAACAAAAACGAAATCAGTTTCGGCAAAGGAGAAATAAATACTGTGCTATAGGTGACGGTGACCTAAGGTCAACATACTAGAGGTGATATTGGTGATGACTTTACTTTATTTGGTGGCTCCTAAAGGAGCCGGTAGTTGAATAAGCGGGCGAGTTTTACTTGCCACTGACTTTCTTGTTGACTGTTTTTTTAACCGAGGCTTTGCTTTCTTTCGCTTTCTTAGGCAATGGCTTCTTTGTAGCAGTCTTCTTTGGCACGAGAGGTGTCTTCTTCTTGCTGCTGGAAACTTTCTTACCCGGCGATTTCTTGGTTTTCTCGGCTGGTTTGCGGGCGGTCTTTTCTTTCGCGGCGACCTTCTTTATTTTTGGTTTGTTGGCTGGATCGGCGGTTTTGGTCTTCTTCGCCGGGTCTTTGGTTGCCTTTGCTTTCTGTACTTCTTTGTTGACCTTGAAAGAACCTGAAGCTCCGGACCCTTTGGTGTTGATAAATTGACCACTCTCCACGCCTCTCTTAAGAGCCATTTTAATAAAATGACTTGCTTTGTCTCCCACTTTGAAATGGTTCTTAACGTACTTGTCGACAGCCTGACGCGAGGAACCATTACGATCTTTCAGGGCGTGAAGGGCTTGTATGATCATTTCTGCATACTTAGGGTGTTCGGCCGGCTGTTTAGAAGCTTTCTTCTGGGTGCTTTTGGCAGACATGTCTCGTTATAGTCTCCACAGCGATAGCTAATGTTGGTTACTTGCGCAACTCTTTTCTTAAGTTGTTATAGCGGACCGCAGAGGGATCAGTTACTACTGATCGCGATAGATCTGTAACCTCTAAGACGTTTGCTAAGTTCTTTGAAAATGAGATGGATTGTAAACGTCAACTTAGGAAGACAGGCAGAGAGATTAACTGAACGAATAAGGAGATGTTGGGCGCAATCACTAATTTTTTGGTAAGCTTAGAGATACTAGTACTCTACTGTGTCCTGTGCAGCACTTGTGTTGTGTGTATTATCGCGAAAAACCTGTAACGGCGTAGAGTATGAGAATTATGTCTGTCTCATTTCACTAGTAGCTAAAAAAGAAACAAGTAGAGACAAGGTAAGAAGTAGTTTATTGGCCATTAACTTTTATTGTCAGGTGGTGGCTCCTAAAGGAGCCGTTTGTAATGTGAGATTGTCAGAACCGAGCTGAGCTGTTATGCACGTTCGCCCCGGATCCTACGAGCCAACTGGATATCTTTAGGCATGATGGTGACACGTTTAGCGTGAATGGCGCAAAGGTTGGTGTCCTCGAAAAGACCGACCAGGTAGGCTTCGCTAGCCTCTTGAAGAGCCAGCACGGCTGAGCTTTGAAAGCGCAAGTCGGTCTTGAAATCCTGAGCGATTTCTCGAACAAGACGCTGAAACGGTAACTTGCGAATCAGCAACTCGGTGGACTTCTGATAACGACGGATCTCTCTGAGGGCCACTGTTCCTGGCCTGTAACGGTGCGGTTTTTTCACGCCACCAGTAGCAGGAGCGCTCTTTCGAGCTGCCTTAGTAGCCAGCTGTTTACGAGGCGCTTTTCCTCCGGTGGACTTTCTCGCTGTTTGCTTGGTTCGGGCCATGACTGTGAAACTGATGTTCAGAAGATTAAAGGCTCTATGTGAAAGCTTGGCAATTTTTATGGCCGCGATTTATCAGGAGGCTGTCGCAAGCCGATTGGATATTTAAGAATTTATGTATTTCTGATTGGTTCGGCTTCGGAGACACCCTGCTTTGATTTGCATGCCTTACAATAGACAGTGGGGCGAAAGAAAATTATAATATTCTTTTGTTGTCCTTTTACTAAGAACAAATCTATGTAAACACAAGAAATAATGTTTCCCGAGAGGTCAGATTGAAGGGTATAGATTGAAAAGTAATTTCTGTTCTGCAGTGATTTAACATAGTACGAGACCTGTCCCTTTTTAAACCTTGACGATAATTCAGACAACCGAGAATGTCCGGTCGCGGCAAAGGAGGTAAAGGCTTGGGCAAAGGTGGTGCTAAGCGTCATCGTAAGATTCTACGCGATAATATCCAAGGAATTACCAAGCCAGCGATCCGTCGTCTCGCTCGCCGTGGGGGTGTAAAGCGAATTTCTGGACTGATCTACGAGGAGACACGCGGTGTTCTGAAAGTTTTCCTTGAGAACGTTATCCGCGATGCCGTGACCTACACCGAGCACGCCAAGCGTAAGACCGTTACAGCCATGGACGTAGTATACGCTCTGAAACGACAAGGACGTACTCTGTACGGTTTTGGGGGTTAGAATACACTGTGATCCCTGATCAACACTTAAACCAACGGCTCTTTTAGGAGCCAACAAATGTATGAAAAGCTCTGACCAAATACGTGATAAGAGAATTTGTTTTCATTACGATCATTGCCGAAGGTTTATACACATATGAACAAGACAACATACACCTGAAATCGATTCAGCGCTTTATTTACTGGGTGCGTCCACGCGAGTTTTTTCTTTTTTTGTGACTTTACAGCAGCGCAGTCGTTACTTATAAAGGGAAATTATTTTTTCCCGTCTAGATTAGCCTCATAGCTCTTTGCGGGGCATACAATACTGTAAAGCTTTTGTCTTTAGTTAGTGAATAAACTGTTGCTGTACGTTGTTGTTGTCGCAGAATTAAGAGAGCGAGCTGGTTTGTGTCGTTACCGACGACGGTTTATAACTGTGTCTGTTTATTTTACGTAAACAGCTTATGTACTGAATGAAATCACGACGATCTCTTGTAATTTTGACGCAAAGAAAACAATATTTCAAGCTCAGTAGTAGCAGCAATGTTTGTTCCCGGTTGGTAGGAATGCGATTAATTGTGTACTCGTTTAAAAAGATCAGAAAGTTGTTCGATTGTCGCTTGGTATGTACCTCGAAGTTCGTATAAAAACCTGTTGGAAACAGCGCGAATGAAACCTGCATAAAAAGCAAACGCAATTTCAACTTTCATGATATAATCACATCAGTCTTTAAATTCATGTTACACCGAGCTAAACTGACCTAAGACTGGTTTCAGTTTCAAGCAATGTTGTGGTTGCTGTTGTTTCTTTCTTACATGCTATAGCCGAAATAACGCTAAATATGCTTTGGTATACGCATTTATGAACAAAACTAGGAACATGGAACCATGCAAAAACAAGTAGAAATAGCAAGTTTCCGCGAGACATAATTATTTGCGGCTAAGTATCCATCCAGTTATTAATCCCAAACTGAGACGGCGAATACTATTTGGGGGGTAGATTACAAATTTATATCGTGATTGGTCATGACTTTATTCTAGACTTGGTGGCTCCTAAAAGAGCCGTTTGTATTTATGGTTGTTGCCGTCGCTTAGTGTTGTTTCTTCTCTGTCTTTTTAGGTAGTAATACTGCCTGAATGTTGGGAAGAACACCGCCTTGAGCGATGGTGACACCGGCAAGGAGTTTGTTTAATTCTTCGTCATTTCGCACAGCCAGCTGGAGGTGACGAGGAATGATTCTTGACTTCTTGTTGTCGCGTGCTGCGTTTCCTGCTAACTCGAGGATCTCAGCACTCAGATACTCAAGTACGGCAGCCAAGTACACGGGAGCACCGGCTCCGACGCGTTCAGCGTAGTTGCCTTTACGAAGAAGGCGATGGATGCGACCAACAGGAAATTGTAGTCCTGCCCTGGAAGAACGAGTCTTTGACTTGGTGCCCTGGGCTTTACCTTTTCCTCGTCCGGTCATTTTGTCGACTAACTCGTATATTAAGTTTCAGTTTAAGTTTCAGGAGACTGTTTTCCAAGACATAACTTCGGCCGCCATAATTTATCACGCGCGGACTGCGTTTCGTGGATCAGATTGCACCAATCAAAAGTCTAACATTGGCTCATAAAAAGAAATTCTAGCCTTGCAATTGTTCTCTTTGTGTCGATTGGCGGCACGCTCCATTGTTTACACCGAGAAAAACAAAACACCAATCACCGACGAGAACTTGCGATCCGCATATTAATTGATCCTATTGAATTTGGCAACATAAATAGAAACTGTGATATCCCGAATTAGCAAACTCGATTTCGAAAAGGCAGAGATATCTTTCTTTACCATGGCACCTAAACCGATTGCAGCTAAAAAAGGAGAGAAGAAGAGCGGCGGTAAGGCAAAATCCACGTCGGGCGACAGTACGAAAAAACGGCGATCGAAACGGAAGGAGAGTTATGCGATCTACATCTACAAAGTGTTAAAGCAGGTACATCCTGACACCGGAATCTCCAGCAAAGCAATGGGTATCATGAACTCTTTCGTGAACGATATCTTCGAGCGCATTG
This sequence comes from Porites rus, assembly GCA_964035705.1. Classification (NCBI taxonomy): domain Eukaryota; kingdom Metazoa; phylum Cnidaria; class Anthozoa; order Scleractinia; family Poritidae; genus Porites; species Porites rus. Next base: position 15,379 of record CAXIVM010002839.1, on the reverse strand, counting down.
CTACAGAATCCTCCCGTCTAGCCCACTACAACAAGAAGTCCACTATCAGCTCCCGCGAGATTCAGACAGCCATCAGACTGCTCCTTCCAGGAGAACTCGCAAAGCACGCAGTCAGTGAGGGTACCAAGGCCGTCACGAAGTACACTAGTAGCAAGTGAAAACCATTCTTCAATACCAGATCTAAACAACGGCTCTTTTAGGAGCCACCAAATGTCAAAAAAAGCAATGATCAACACTCAACACGGTTTCTTAGAGTTTTCAATCGTCATTATAAACCCCGACACTCGCTCGCTCGCACACTTGCTCCCATTAAAACGAACAAATCATTCCTCTATTTCCCCGTTCAACTTTACTTTTTACATAAAAAAAAAAAACAACAACAACAACAACAAAAAACAGATAAAGGTTTTAAAAGATGATTTTTATGTAAGCAAGGAGAAAAGAAGAAAAAAAAAAGAAACAAATAAACGATTGCTGGGTGACAACACGCACCGAGCCAAACAGTTTCCGCAGGATCTCCTTCCCAGCGCGATGACCACTACACCACGCCAGAGAATCAACTGACGTAATTCGTAAAACAACGTTACTTAAAAGTGTTACAGGCATGAACAGGTCACTTCGGTACTGCACTTGAGAACAAGAGAACGGTTTACCAGGCTGCAAATATATATTTTCCGGGATGTAAGGGTTTTAATACTTCAAATCAGTTAAGCGGGAGGGATTCTGACTATTCAATATTGATGTTTACGGTAGTTTTCATTACCCGGGTACCTGATAACCAGTTTCTTGACTAAGGTGCATGTACTGACCACTTCGAAGAAAAAGTATTTATCTTATCTGATCTGATCTGATCTGATCTGATCTTATGGAGTGGCTTTTGTTTACTCTTTTAAGGCGTCTCTAAGCCGCGGTTCAAGTAACCTTCTGCTCAACAAAAACGAAATCAGTTTCGGCAAAGGAGAAATAAATACTGTGCTATAGGTGACGGTGACCTAAGGTCAACATACTAGAGGTGATATTGGTGATGACTTTACTTTATTTGGTGGCTCCTAAAGGAGCCGGTAGTTGAATAAGCGGGCGAGTTTTACTTGCCACTGACTTTCTTGTTGACTGTTTTTTTAACCGAGGCTTTGCTTTCTTTCGCTTTCTTAGGCAACGGCTTCTTTGTAGCAGTCTTCTTTGGCACGAGAGGTGTCTTCTTCTTGCTGCTGGAAACTTTCTTACCCGGCGATTTCTTGGTTTTCTCGGCTGGTTTGCGGGCGGTCTTTTCTTTCGCGGCGACCTTCTTTATTTTTGGTTTGTTGGCTGGATCGGCGGTTTTGGTCTTCTTCGCCGGGTCTTTGGTTGCCTTTGCTTTCTGTACTTCTTTGTTGACCTTGAAAGAACCTGAAGCTCCGGACCCTTTGGTGTTGATAAATTGACCACTCTCCACGCCTCTCTTAAGAGCCATTTTAATAAAATGACTTGCTTTGTCTCCCACTTTGAAATGGTTCTTAACGTACTTGTCGACAGCCTGACGCGAGGAACCATTACGATCTTTCAGGGCGTGAAGGGCTTGTATGATCATTTCTGCATACTTAGGGTGTTCGGCCGGCTGTTTAGAAGCTTTCTTCTGGGTGCTTTTGGCAGACATGTCTCGTTATAGTCTCCACAGCGATAGCTAATGTTGGTTACTTGCGCAACTCTTTTCTTAAGTTGTTATAGCGGACCGCAGAGGGATCAGTTACTACTGATCGCGATAGATCTGTAACCTCTAAGACGTTTGCTAAGTTCTTTGAAAATGAGATGGATTGTAAACGTCAACTTAGGAAGACAGGCAGAGAGATTAACTGAACGAATAAGGAGATGTTGGGCGCAATCACTAATTTTTTGGTAAGCTTAGAGATACTAGTACTCTACTGTGTCCTGTGCAGCACTTGTGTTGTGTGTATTATCGCGAAAAACCTGTAACGGCGTAGAGTATGAGAATTATGTCTGTCTCATTTCACTAGTAGCTAAAAAAGAAACAAGTAGAGACAAGGTAAGAAGTAGTTTATTGGCCATTAACTTTTATTGTCAGGTGGTGGCTCCTAAAGGAGCCGTTTGTAATGTGAGATTGTCAGAACCGAGCTGAGCTGTTATGCACGTTCGCCCCGGATCCTACGAGCCAACTGGATATCTTTAGGCATGATGGTGACACGTTTAGCGTGAATGGCGCAAAGGTTGGTGTCCTCGAAAAGACCGACCAGGTAGGCTTCGCTAGCCTCTTGAAGAGCCAGCACGGCTGAGCTTTGAAAGCGCAAGTCGGTCTTGAAATCCTGAGCGATTTCTCGAACAAGACGCTGAAACGGTAACTTGCGAATCAGCAACTCGGTGGACTTCTGATAACGACGGATCTCTCTGAGGGCCACTGTTCCTGGCCTGTAACGGTGCGGTTTTTTCACGCCACCAGTAGCAGGAGCGCTCTTTCGAGCTGCCTTAGTAGCCAGCTGTTTACGAGGCGCTTTTCCTCCGGTGGACTTTCTCGCTGTTTGCTTGGTTCGGGCCATGACTGTGAAACTGATGTTCAGAAGATTAAAGGCTCTATGTGAAAGCTTGGCAATTTTTATGGCCGCGATTTATCAGGAGGCTGTCGCAAGCCGATTGGATATTTAAGAATTTATGTATTTCTGATTGGTTCGGCTTCGGAGACACCCTGCTTTGATTTGCATGCCTTACAATAGACAGTGGGGCGAAAGAAAATTATAATATTCTTTTGTTGTCCTTTTACTAAGAACAAATCTATGTAAACACAAGAAATAATGTTTCCCGAGAGGTCAGATTGAAGGGTATAGATTGAAAAGTAATTTCTGTTCTGCAGTGATTTAACATAGTACGAGACCTGTCCCTTTTTAAACCTTGACGATAATTCAGACAACCGAGAATGTCCGGTCGCGGCAAAGGAGGTAAAGGCTTGGGCAAAGGTGGTGCTAAGCGTCATCGTAAGATTCTACGCGATAATATCCAAGGAATTACCAAGCCAGCGATCCGTCGTCTCGCTCGCCGTGGGGGTGTAAAGCGAATTTCTGGACTGATCTACGAGGAGACACGCGGTGTTCTGAAAGTTTTCCTTGAGAACGTTATCCGCGATGCCGTGACCTACACCGAGCACGCCAAGCGTAAGACCGTTACAGCCATGGACGTAGTATACGCTCTGAAACGACAAGGACGTACTCTGTACGGTTTTGGGGGTTAGAATACACTGTGATCCCTGATCAACACTTAAACCAACGGCTCTTTTAGGAGCCAACAAATGTATGAAAAGCTCTGACCAAATACGTGATAAGAGAATTTGTTTTCATTACGATCATTGCCGAAGGTTTATACACATATGAACAAGACAACATACACCTGAAATCGATTCAGCGCTTTATTTACTGGGTGCGTCCACGCGAGTTTTTTCTTTTTTTGTGACTTTACAGCAGCGCAGTCGTTACTTATAAAGGGAAATTATTTTTTCCCGTCTAGATTAGCCTCATAGCTCTTTGCGGGGCATACAATACTGTAAAGCTTTTGTCTTTAGTTAGTGAATAAACTGTTGCTGTACGTTGTTGTTGTCGCAGAATTAAGAGAGCGAGCTGGTTTGTGTCGTTACCGACGACGGTTTATAACTGTGTCTGTTTATTTTACGTAAACAGCTTATGTACTGAATGAAATCACGACGATCTCTTGTAATTTTGACGCAAAGAAAACAATATTTCAAGCTCAGTAGTAGCAGCAATGTTTGTTCCCGGTTGGTAGGAATGCGATTAATTGTGTACTCGTTTAAAAAGATCAGAAAGTTGTTCGATTGTCGCTTGGTATGTACCTCGAAGTTCGTATAAAAACCTGTTGGAAACAGCGCGAATGAAACCTGCATAAAAAGCAAACGCAATTTCAACTTTCATGATATAATCACATCAGTCTTTAAATTCATGTTACACCGAGCTAAACTGACCTAAGACTGGTTTCAGTTTCAAGCAATGTTGTGGTTGCTGTTGTTTCTTTCTTACATGCTATAGCCGAAATAACGCTAAATATGCTTTGGTATACGCATTTATGAACAAAACTAGGAACATGGAACCATGCAAAAACAAGTAGAAATAGCAAGTTTCCGCGAGACATAATTATTTGCGGCTAAGTATCCATCCAGTTATTAATCCCAAACTGAGACGGCGAATACTATTTGGGGGGTAGATTACAAATTTATATCGTGATTGGTCATGACTTTATTCTAGACTTGGTGGCTCCTAAAAGAGCCGTTTGTATTTATGGTTGTTGCCGTCGCTTAGTGTTGTTTCTTCTCTGTCTTTTTAGGTAGTAATACTGCCTGAATGTTGGGAAGAACACCGCCTTGAGCGATGGTGACACCGGCAAGGAGTTTGTTTAATTCTTCGTCATTCGCACAGCCAGCTGGAGGTGACGAGGAATGATTCTTGACTTCTTGTTGTCGCGTGCTGCGTTTCCTGCTAACTCGAGGATCTCAGCACTCAGATACTCAAGTACGGCAGCCAAGTACACGGGAGCACCGGCTCCGACGCGTTCAGCGTAGTTGCCTTTACGAAGAAGGCGATGGATGCGACCAACAGGAAATTGTAGTCCTGCCCTGGAAGAACGAGTCTTTGACTTGGTGCCCTGGGCTTTACCTTTTCCTCGTCCGGTCATTTTGTCGACTAACTCGTATATTAAGTTTCAGTTTAAGTTTCAGGAGACTGTTTTCCAAGACATAACTTCGGCCGCCATAATTTATCACGCGCGGACTGCGGTTTCGTGGATCAGATTGCACCAATCAAAAGTCTAACATTGGCTCATAAAAAGAAATTCTAGCCTTGCAATTGTTCTCTTTGTGTCGATTGGCGGCACGCTCCATTGTTTACACCGAGAAAAACAAAACACCAATCACCGACGAGAACTTGCGATCCGCATATTAATTGATCCTATTGAATTTGGCAACATAAATAGAAACTGTGATATCCCGAATTAGCAAACTCGATTTCGAAAAGGCAGAGATATCTTTCTTTACCATGGCACCTAAACCGATTGCAGCTAAAAAAGGAGAGAAGAAGAGCGGCGGTAAGGCAAAATCCACGTCGGGCGACAGTACGAAAAAACGGCGATCGAAACGGAAGGAGAGTTATGCGATCTACATCTACAAAGTGTTAAAGCAGGTACATCCTGACACCGGAATCTCCAGCAAAGCAATGGGTATCATGAACTCTTTCGTGAACGATATCTTCGAGCGCATTGCTACAGAATCCTCCCGTCTAGCCCACTACAACAAGAAGTCCACTATCAGCTCCCGCGAGATTCAGACAGCCATCAGACTGCTCCTTCCAGGAGAACTCGCAAAGCACGCAGTCAGTGAGGGTACCAAGGCCGTCACGAAGTACACTAGTAGCAAGTGAAAACCATTCTTCAATACCAGATCTAAACAACGGCTCTTTTAGGAGCCACCAAATGTCAAAAAAAGCAATGATCAACACTCAACACGGTTTCTTAGAGTTTTCAATCGTCATTATAAACCCCGACACTCGCTCGCTCGCACACTTGCTCCCATTAAAACGAACAAATCATTCCTCTATTTCCCCGTTCAACTTTACTTTTTACATAAAAAAAAAAAACAACAACAACAACAACAAAAAACAGATAAAGGTTTTAAAAGATGATTTTTATGTAAGCAAGGAGAAAAGAAGAAAAAAAAAAGAAACAAATAAACGATTGCTGGGTGACAACACGCACCGAGCCAAACAGTTTCCGCAGGATCTCCTTCCCAGCGCGATGACCACTACACCACGCCAGAGAATCAACTGACGTAATTCGTAAAACAACGTTACTTAAAAGTGTTACAGGCATGAACAGGTCACTTCGGTACTGCACTTGAGAACAAGAGAACGGTTTACCAGGCTGCAAATATATATTTTCCGGGATGTAAGGGTTTTAATACTTCAAATCAGTTAAGCGGGAGGGATTCTGACTATTCAATATTGATGTTTACGGTAGTTTTCATTACCCGGGTACCTGATAACCAGTTTCTTGACTAAGGTGCATGTACTGACCACTTCGAAGAAAAAGTATTTATCTTATCTGATCTGATCTGATCTGATCTGATCTTATGGAGTGGCTTTTGTTTACTCTTTTAAGGCGTCTCTAAGCCGCGGTTCAAGTAACCTTCTGCTCAACAAAAACGAAATCAGTTTCGGCAAAGGAGAAATAAATACTGTGCTATAGGTGACGGTGACCTAAGGTCAACATACTAGAGGTGATATTGGTGATGACTTTACTTTATTTGGTGGCTCCTAAAGGAGCCGGTAGTTGAATAAGCGGGCGAGTTTTACTTGCCACTGACTTTCTTGTTGACTGTTTTTTTAACCGAGGCTTTGCTTTCTTTCGCTTTCTTAGGCAACGGCTTCTTTGTAGCAGTCTTCTTTGGCACGAGAGGTGTCTTCTTCTTGCTGCTGGAAACTTTCTTACCCGGCGATTTCTTGGTTTTCTCGGCTGGTTTGCGGGCGGTCTTTTCTTTTGCGGCGACCTTCTTTATTTTTGGTTTGTTGGCTGGATCGGCGGTTTTGGTCTTCTTCGCCGGGTCTTTGGTTGCCTTTGCTTTCTGTACTTCTTTGTTGACCTTGAAAGAACCTGAAGCTCCGGACCCTTTGGTGTTGATAAATTGACCACTCTCCACGCCTCTCTTAAGAGCCATTTTAATAAAATGACTTGCTTTGTCTCCCACTTTGAAATGGTTCTTAACGTACTTGTCGACAGCCTGACGCGAGGAACCATTACGATCTTTCAGGGCGTGAAGGGCTTGTATGATCATTTCTGCATACTTAGGGTGTTCGGCCGCTGTTTAGAAGCTTTCTTCTGGGTGCTTTTGGCAGACATGTCTCGTTATAGTCTCCACAGCGATAGCTAATGTTGGTTACTTGCGCAACTCTTTTCTTAAGTTGTTATAGCGGACCGCAGAGGGATCAGTTACTACTGATCGCGATAGATCTGTAACCTCTAAGACGTTTGCTAAGTTCTTTGAAAATGAGATGGATTGTAAACGTCAACTTAGGAAGACAGGCAGAGAGATTAACTGAACGAATAAGGAGATGTTGGGCGCAATCACTAATTTTTTGGTAAGCTTAGAGATACTAGTACTCTACTGTGTCCTGTGCAGCACTTGTGTTGTGTGTATTATCGCGAAAAACCTGTAACGGCGTAGAGTATGAGAATTATGTCTGTCTCATTTCACTAGTAGCTAAAAAAGAAACAAGTAGAGACAAGGTAAGAAGTAGTTTATTGGCCATTAACTTTTATTGTCAGGTGGTGGCTCCTAAAGGAGCCGTTTGTAATGTGAGATTGTCAGAACCGAGCTGAGCTGTTATGCACGTTCGCCCCGGATCCTACGAGCCAACTGGATATCTTTAGGCATGATGGTGACACGTTTAGCGTGAATGGCGCAAAGGTTGGTGTCCTCGAAAAGACCGACCAGGTAGGCTTCGCTAGCCTCTTGAAGAGCCAGCACGGCTGAGCTTTGAAAGCGCAAGTCGGTCTTGAAATCCTGAGCGATTTCTCGAACAAGACGCTGAAACGGTAACTTGCGAATCAGCAACTCGGTGGACTTCTGATAACGACGGATCTCTCTGAGGGCCACTGTTCCTGGCCTGTAACGGTGCGGTTTTTCACGCCACCAGTAGCAGGAGCGCTCTTTCGAGCTGCCTTAGTAGCCAGCTGTTTACGAGGCGCTTTTCCTCCGGTGGACTTTCTCGCTGTTTGCTTGGTTCGGGCCATGACTGTGAAACTGATGTTCAGAAGATTAAAGGCTCTATGTGAAAGCTTGGCAATTTTTATGGCCGCGATTTATCAGGAGGCTGTCGCAAGCCGATTGGATATTTAAGAATTTATGTATTTCTGATTGGTTCGGCTTCGGAGACACCCTGCTTTGATTTGCATGCCTTACAATAGACAGTGGGGCGAAAGAAAATTATAATATTCTTTTGTTGTCCTTTTACTAAGAACAAATCTATGTAAACACAAGAAATAATGTTTCCCGAGAGGTCAGATTGAAGGGTATAGATTGAAAAGTAATTTCTGTTCTGCAGTGATTTAACATAGTACGAGACCTGTCCCTTTTTAAACCTTGACGATAATTCAGACAACCGAGAATGTCCGGTCGCGGCAAAGGAGGTAAAGGCTTGGGCAAAGGTGGTGCTAAGCGTCATCGTAAGATTCTACGCGATAATATCCAAGGAATTACCAAGCCAGCGATCCGTCGTCTCGCTCGCCGTGGGGGTGTAAAGCGAATTTCTGGACTGATCTACGAGGAGACACGCGGTGTTCTGAAAGTTTTCCTTGAGAACGTTATCCGCGATGCCGTGACCTACACCGAGCACGCCAAGCGTAAGACCGTTACAGCCATGGACGTAGTATACGCTCTGAAACGACAAGGACGTACTCTGTACGGTTTTGGGGGTTAGAATACACTGTGATCCCTGATCAACACTTAAACCAACGGCTCTTTTAGGAGCCAACAAATGTATGAAAAGCTCTGACCAAATACGTGATAAGAGAATTTGTTTTCATTACGATCATTGCCGAAGGTTTATACACATATGAACAAGACAACATACACCTGAAATCGATTCAGCGCTTTATTTACTGGGTGCGTCCACGCGAGTTTTTTCTTTTTTTGTGACTTTACAGCAGCGCAGTCGTTACTTATAAAGGGAAATTATTTTTTCCCGTCTAGATTAGCCTCATAGCTCTTTGCGGGGCATACAATACTGTAAAGCTTTTGTCTTTAGTTAGTGAATAAACTGTTGCTGTACGTTGTTGTTGTCGCAGAATTAAGAGAGCGAGCTGGTTTGTGTCGTTACCGACGACGGTTTATAACTGTGTCTGTTTATTTTACGTAAACAGCTTATGTACTGAATGAAATCACGACGATCTCTTGTAATTTTGACGCAAAGAAAACAATATTTCAAGCTCAGTAGTAGCAGCAATGTTTGTTCCCGGTTGGTAGGAATGCGATTAATTGTGTACTCGTTTAAAAAGATCAGAAAGTTGTTCGATTGTCGCTTGGTATGTACCTCGAAGTTCGTATAAAAACCTGTTGGAAACAGCGCGAATGAAACCTGCATAAAAAGCAAACGCAATTTCAACTTTCATGATATAATCACATCAGTCTTTAAATTCATGTTACACCGAGCTAAACTGACCTAAGACTGGTTTCAGTTTCAAGCAATGTTGTGGTTGCTGTTGTTTCTTTCTTACATGCTATAGCCGAAATAACGCTAAATATGCTTTGGTATACGCATTTATGAACAAAACTAGGAACATGGAACCATGCAAAAACAAGTAGAAATAGCAAGTTTCCGCGAGACATAATTATTTGCGGCTAAGTATCCATCCAGTTATTAATCCCAAACTGAGACGGCGAATACTATTTGGGGGGTAGATTACAAATTTATATCGTGATTGGTCATGACTTTATTCTAGACTTGGTGGCTCCTAAAAGAGCCGTTTGTATTTATGGTTGTTGCCGTCGCTTAGTGTTGTTTCTTCTCTGTCTTTTTAGGTAGTAATACTGCCTGAATGTTGGGAAGAACACCGCCTTGAGCGATGGTGACACCGGCAAGGAGTTTGTTTAATTCTTCGTCATTTCGCACAGCCAGCTGGAGGTGACGAGGAATGATTCTTGACTTCTTGTTGTCGCGTGCTGCGTTTCCTGCTAACTCGAGGATCTCAGCACTCAGATACTCAAGTACGGCAGCCAAGTACACGGGAGCACCGGCTCCGACGCGTTCAGCGTAGTTGCCTTTACGAAGAAGGCGATGGATGCGACCAACAGGAAATTGTAGTCCTGCCCTGGAAGAACGAGTCTTTGACTTGGTGCCCTGGGCTTTACCTTTTCCTCGTCCGGTCATTTTTGTCGACTAACTCGTATATTAAGTTTCAGTTTAAGTTTCAGGAGACTGTTTTCCAAGACATAACTTCGGCCGCCATAATTTATCACGCGCGGACTGCGTTTCGTGGATCAGATTGCACCAATCAAAAGTCTAACATTGGCTCATAAAAAGAAATTCTAGCCTTGCAATTGTTCTCTTTGTGTCGATTGGCGGCACGCTCCATTGTTTACACCGAGAAAAACAAAACACCAATCACCGACGAGAACTTGCGATCCGCATATTAATTGATCCTATTGAATTTGGCAACATAAATAGAAACTGTGATATCCCGAATTAGCAAACTCGATTTCGAAAAGGCAGAGATATCTTTCTTTACCATGGCACCTAAACCGATTGCAGCTAAAAAAGGAGAGAAGAAGAGCGGCGGTAAGGCAAAATCCACGTCGGGCGACAGTACGAAAAAACGGCGATCGAAACGGAAGGAGAGTTATGCGATCTACATCTACAAAGTGTTAAAGCAGGTACATCCTGACACCGGAATCTCCAGCAAAGCAATGGGTATCATGAACTCTTTCGTGAACGATATCTTCGAGCGCATTGCTACAGAATCCTCCCGTCTAGCCCACTACAACAAGAAGTCCACTATCAGCTCCCGCGAGATTCAGACAGCCATCAGACTGCTCCTTCCAGGAGAACTCGCAAAGCACGCAGTCAGTGAGGGTACCAAGGCCGTCACGAAGTACACTAGTAGCAAGTGAAAACCATTCTTCAATACCAGATCTAAACAACGGCTCTTTTAGGAGCCACCAAATGTCAAAAAAAGCAATGATCAACACTCAACACGGTTTCTTAGAGTTTTCAATCGTCATTATAAACCCCGACACTCGCTCGCTCGCACACTTGCTCCCATTAAAACGAACAAATCATTCCTCTATTTCCCCGTTCAACTTTACTTTTTACATAAAAAAAAAAACAACAACAACAACAACAAAAAAACAGATAAAGGTTTTAAAAGATGATTTTTATGTAAGCAAGGAGAAAAGAAGAAAAAAAAAAGAAACAAATAAACGATTGCTGGGTGACAACACGCACCGAGCCAAACAGTTTCCGCAGGATCTCCTTCCCAGCGCGATGACCACTACACCACGCCAGAGAATCAACTGACGTAATTCGTAAAACAACGTTACTTAAAAGTGTTACAGGCATGAACAGGTCACTTCGGTACTGCACTTGAGAACAAGAGAACGGTTTACCAGGCTGCAAATATATATTTTCCGGGATGTAAGGGTTTTAATACTTCAAATCAGTTAAGCGGGAGGGATTCTGACTATTCAATATTGATGTTTACGGTAGTTTTCATTACCCGGGTACCTGATAACCAGTTTCTTGACTAAGGTGCATGTACTGACCACTTCGAAGAAAAAGTATTTATCTTATCTGATCTGATCTGATCTGATCTGATCTTATGGAGTGGCTTTTGTTTACTCTTTTAAGGCGTCTCTAAGCCGCGGTTCAAGTAACCTTCTGCTCAACAAAAACGAAATCAGTTTCGGCAAAGGAGAAATAAATACTGTGCTATAGGTGACGGTGACCTAAGGTCAACATACTAGAGGTGATATTGGTGATGACTTTACTTTATTTGGTGGCTCCTAAAGGAGCCGGTAGTTGAATAAGCGGGCGAGTTTTACTTGCCACTGACTTTCTTGTTGACTGTTTTTTTAACCGAGGCTTTGCTTTCTTTCGCTTTCTTAGGCAACGGCTTCTTTGTAGCAGTCTTCTTTGGCACGAGAGGTGTCTTCTTCTTGCTGCTGGAAACTTTCTTACCCGGCGATTTCTTGGTTTTCTCGGCTGGTTTGCGGGCGGTCTTTTCTTTCGCGGCGACCTTCTTTATTTTTGGTTTGTTGGCTGGATCGGCGGTTTTGGTCTTCTTCGCCGGGTCTTTGGTTGCCTTTGCTTTCTGTACTTCTTTGTTGACCTTGAAAGAACCTGAAGCTCCGGACCCTTTGGTGTTGATAAATTGACCACTCTCCACGCCTCTCTTAAGAGCCATTTTAATAAAATGACTTGCTTTGTCTCCCACTTTGAAATGGTTCTTAACGTACTTGTCGACAGCCTGACGCGAGGAACCATTACGATCTTTCAGGGCGTGAAGGGCTTGTATGATCATTTCTGCATACTTAGGGTGTTCGGCCGGCTGTTTAGAAGCTTTCTTCTGGGTGCTTTTGGCAGACATGTCTCGTTATAGTCTCCACAGCGATAGCTAATGTTGGTTACTTGCGCAACTCTTTTCTTAAGTTGTTATAGCGGACCGCAGAGGGATCAGTTACTACTGATCGCGATAGATCTGTAACCTCTAAGACGTTTGCTAAGTTCTTTGAAAATGAGATGGATTGTAAACGTCAACTTAGGAAGACAGGCAGAGAGATTAACTGAACGAATAAGGAGATGTTGGGCGCAATCACTAATTTTTTGGTAAGCTTAGAGATACTAGTACTCTACTGTGTCCTGTGCAGCACTTGTGTTGTGTGTATTATCGCGAAAAACCTGTAACGGCGTAGAGTATGAGAATTATGTCTGTCTCATTTCACTAGTAGCTAAAAAAGAAACAAGTAGAGACAAGGTAAGAAGTAGTTTATTGGCCATTAACTTTTATTGTCAGGTGGTGGCTCCTAAAGGAGCCGTTTGTAATGTGAGATTGTCAGAACCGAGCTGAGCTGTTATGCACGTTCGCCCCGGATCCTACGAGCCAACTGGATATCTTTAGGCATGATGGTGACACGTTTAGCGTGAATGGCGCAAAGGTTGGTGTCCTCGAAAAGACCGACCAGGTAGGCTTCGCTAGCCTCTTGAAGAGCCAGCACGGCTGAGCTTTGAAAGCGCAAGTCGGTCTTGAAATCCTGAGCGATTTCTCGAACAAGACGCTGAAACGGTAACTTGCGAATCAGCAACTCGGTGGACTTCTGATAACGACGGATCTCTCTGAGGGCCACTGTTCCTGGCCTGTAACGGTGCGGTTTTTTCACGCCACCAGTAGCAGGAGCGCTCTTTCGAGCTGCCTTAGTAGCCAGCTGTTTACGAGGCGCTTTTCCTCCGGTGGACTTTCTCGCTGTTTGCTTGGTTCGGGCCATGACTGTGAAACTGATGTTCAGAAGATTAAAGGCTCTATGTGAAAGCTTGGCAATTTTTATGGCCGCGATTTATCAGGAGGCTGTCGCAAGCCGATTGGATATTTAAGAATTTATGTATTTCTGATTGGTTCGGCTTCGGAGACACCCTGCTTTGATTTGCATGCCTTACAATAGACAGTGGGGCGAAAGAAAATTATAATATTCTTTTGTTGTCCTTTTACTAAGAACAAATCTATGTAAACACAAGAAATAATGTTTCCCGAGAGGTCAGATTGAAGGGTATAGATTGAAAAGTAATTTCTGTTCTTGCAGTGATTTAACATAGTACGAGACCTGTCCCTTTTTAAACCTTGACGATAATTCAGACAACCGAGAATGTCCGGTCGCGGCAAAGGAGGTAAAGGCTTGGGCAAAGGTGGTGCTAAGCGTCATCGTAAGATTCTACGCGATAATATCCAAGGAATTACCAAGCCAGCGATCCGTCGTCTCGCTCGCCGTGGGGGTGTAAAGCGAATTTCTGGACTGATCTACGAGGAGACACGCGGTGTTCTGAAAGTTTTCCTTGAGAACGTTATCCGCGATGCCGTGACCTACACCGAGCACGCCAAGCGTAAGACCGTTACAGCCATGGACGTAGTATACGCTCTGAAACGACAAGGACGTACTCTGTACGGTTTTGGGGGTTAGAATACACTGTGATCCCTGATCAACACTTAAACCAACGGCTCTTTTAGGAGCCAACAAATGTATGAAAAGCTCTGACCAAATACGTGATAAGAGAATTTGTTTTCATTACGATCATTGCCGAAGGTTTATACACATATGAACAAGACAACATACACCTGAAATCGATTCAGCGCTTTATTTACTGGGTGCGTCCACGCGAGTTTTTTCTTTTTTTGTGACTTTACAGCAGCGCAGTCGTTACTTATAAAGGGAAATTATTTTTTCCCGTCTAGATTAGCCTCATAGCTCTTTGCGGGGCATACAATACTGTAAAGCTTTTGTCTTTAGTTAGTGAATAAACTGTTGCTGTACGTTGTTGTTGTCGCAGAATTAAGAGAGCGAGCTGGTTTGTGTCGTTACCGACGACGGTTTATAACTGTGTCTGTTTATTTTACGTAAACAGCTTATGTACTGAATGAAATCACGACGATCTCTTGTAATTTTGACGCAAAGAAAACAATATTTCAAGCTCAGTAGTAGCAGCAATGTTTGTTCCCGGTTGGTAGGAATGCGATTAATTGTGTACTCGTTTAAAAAGATCAGAAAGTTGTTCGATTGTCGCTTGGTATGTACCTCGAAGTTCGTATAAAAACCTGTTGGAAACAGCGCGAATGAAACCTGCATAAAAAGCAAACGCAATTTCAACTTTCATGATATAATCACATCAGTCTTTAAATTCATGTTACACCGAGCTAAACTGACCTAAGACTGGTTTCAGTTTCAAGCAATGTTGTGGTTGCTGTTGTTTCTTTCTTACATGCTATAGCCGAAATAACGCTAAATATGCTTTGGTATACGCATTTATGAACAAAACTAGGAACATGGAACCATGCAAAAACAAGTAGAAATAGCAAGTTTCCGCGAGACATAATTATTTGCGGCTAAGTATCCATCCAGTTATTAATCCCAAACTGAGACGGCGAATACTATTTGGGGGGTAGATTACAAATTTATATCGTGATTGGTCATGACTTTATTCTAGACTTGGTGGCTCCTAAAAGAGCCGTTTGTATTTATGGTTGTTGCCGTCGCTTAGTGTTGTTTCTTCTCTGTCTTTTTAGGTAGTAATACTGCCTGAATGTTGGGAAGAACACCGCCTTGAGCGATGGTGACACCGGCAAGGAGTTTGTTTAATTCTTCGTCATTTCGCACAGCCAGCTGGAGGTGACGAGGAATGATTCTTGACTTCTTGTTGTCGCGTGCTGCGTTTCCTGCTAACTCGAGGATCTCAGCACTCAGATACTCAAGTACGGCAGCCAAGTACACGGGAGCACCGGCTCCGACGCGTTCAGCGTAGTTGCCTTTACGAAGAAGGCGATGGATGCGACCAACAGGAAATTGTAGTCCTGCCCTGGAAGAACGAGTCTTTGACTTGGTGCCCTGGGCTTTACCTTTTCCTCGTCCGGTCATTTTGTCGACTAACTCGTATATTAAGTTTCAGTTTAAGTTTCAGGAGACTGTTTTCCAAGACATAACTTCGGCCGCCATAATTTATCACGCGCGGACTGCGTTTCGTGGATCAGATTGCACCAATCAAAAGTCTAACATTGGCTCATAAAAAGAAATTCTAGCCTTGCAATTGTTCTCTTTGTGTCGATTGGCGGCACGCTCCATTGTTTACACCGAGAAAAACAAAAC
>CAXIVM010002837.1:0-25000 GCA_964035705.1 Porites rus | reverse complement strand
GAGGCTTCACCTCCAGCCGCATGGAGTCCCACCCCGTCCACCCCACCACGGTCCCACCCCACGTCCCGCCTGCTTCTCGTCCTCGGTCTCAGCGGCCTCCAGGAGCTCCGGCCCCAGAGGCGTGAGCTGCGAGAGCACCGGGTACTGCACCCGGCCTGGGGGACCGAGCACGGTGGATTTCCTCCACGACATGGGATGACATGGGGGGTTGCTCCAAAGGTTAGTATGGTGCGCCTGTGTTTTTTGGGGGGGGAAGTCCAAGTGGGGTAACCAAAGAGGTCAAAAGGTATTTATTTTTTATTTCACCATTGATCGGAATAGGATGTAACATGAAGTACATCATGACATCGTCAATTCCAATAAGTTTCTAATGTTTCTTCGTGTGACAAATTCATTCCCATTCTTTTTCTAGGGGAAACCTGCGAGAGAGGTCGCTGACAGGCCCTGGTTCTGTGTCAGTGTCAATCGATCAGTAAAGGGACTACTCACCAGCTTTCGCAGCGTGCCCGACCAGCCAGCTGCCACAAGCTCTGTCAAGACACGCGCGCCCACAGCAACCGAAGGCTTCGAGGAGGACGCCGTAGGCCCTGGTGGGGTTAAGAATTGAGCGCCGCCACTAGACACGCCCACTGGTCAGTCTGGGCCCTCTTCAGCAGGGTTTGTCTGGGGTGTAAGACGTGCGGATTACAGTATGAAACGTGTAGAGCAAAGCAAGATCCAAGCCCACCGGCTCGGGGGTGGAGTATTCAACGCTTCAACACTTCGCCTCACGAACGGCGAAACATGCAATCTCGTGTAATCTGCTGCAGCCAGCAGATGCCCATGTCCCACACCATCTATCTACGCATCCATGTGTGGCATGTGATGACCACACTGACGCAACAATCCAATTCACCGAGACTCAGAAAATTGTCGACAAGCATATAATACGCATATATATATATATCATGTAACATAATGTAATATGAATGTATATATACCTGTGGCCGCTTTGGCCTTCAGAAACAGGTCAGACCCGAGTTTATATAAAAGTACGGACCCTTTTAAAAAAGTACGGCCCTGAGGGAAATGGCAATGTTTTAGCCTGGGCTGAAGAAGAACAAGTCTAAGGCGCATGAAGGATACCATGCACATGATTGGGCAAAATCAAGATCAACATCACCATTGGGGCAAAGATAGCTCACAGAACTGTTTGACTTTGATGCTTGTGGATGCCCTACAGTACCAAAAGATAACATCCTGCCACCGTCACCACCCCTCTCCAGCTGCGCGTCCGGTTTTGGCCTTGCTCCATTGGCCCGAGCAGGCCCGATTCCCAACGGACAAGTTGCAGCAGCAACCCTCAGCCTCCAGATCCTCCCCATGTAAACAGAAACCTTCAGCACATCAAAGCTTTGTTTTGTAAACACACCTCCAGAAACCAAAACTTTAGGTTGTTTCTATTGCGGGGCTCGTCCTTAGGCAGGGCTACTACATGGCAAACACCCCACGCTGATCTTCATCAGCCGTTTTCAAATGGGACATAGTTGAAATTAGAGACCTTTGGCACACACGTAAATGGATTTGTTTGGGGCATACACGGCGAGAAAGCCTAGATGGACGTCCTATCCAATCCTCTTGCATCTGTACACTCTCACTGAGTGGGTTGACACACCACCCTGTTGAATTTGCTTTTGCCTTTTCAGCTTCACGCAACAACCTGATCGCCCCATGGTGCAGCATATGCAGTTTTGGAACGATGGAAAACCGGTTCAGGCCCCTGCTGTACACTATGGAAGTTGCAAGAGTATACTTTTGCAGGAACAGAAGCCAAAGTTTCGCAATCTTCATGCCTCGCGGCCATCGCATGTAAAACCCCTCGTGGTACATGGTGGCGATGGCAGTGTTGATGGCCACAGTTCCAGTCACCTGTATTGGGTCAAAACTGGTGCCAAAAAATCCTAAACCTGCAGCAACATGCACTATCCAAAAAGCACACAACCTAAAAGGATACCAGCAGCGCACTTTTAAAGTGAACAATAGAAAGGGAAGTCTGCCATTCTAGCCATACAAGGAACTATTGCTTCCAGCAGGGGTTCACCTTGGATCTCACTCGCCCAAGTCTTGCAGAGATCCTCCAAGAACATCATGTAATGAGTGCTCGCACTACCCTTGTTCCATGAACCCACTGGGCAGTTGCTGGTTTGATGCCAGTTCAACGACTCCCGGCCAAGTTCCTCGCAATGTGGACTGATCCGCTTGCGCGCACAAAATCTTTTGTATTCCACACCCAGCCACTCAACCTTGTCGTCCATGGACCGGTATGGTAAAGGAAGGTTTTCCAGCATAGACACCAATGAAGATGCAACCCAATGTTTGGCTAGTCCCAGATGAAAGTTATGCCATACATCTGTTTTGTAAAACATCCAGTGGTCACATTGCAACAAGGGTACTCCCTGTAGCAACGGTGGTGTTTCATCCCAGGCCACCTGCTGTCCTAAGGTGCGCTCCCAAAGCGGTTTTCCAGATGTGTCCTCGAAAGGTATTGCAATCAAATTTTTGCTAGGGTTGGCCTCCTGGCCCGCGAGGCACATCCAGCATATGCCTTCACATGGCTTCCTGGACTGCGCAGCCCTGGGGCAATTGCCAAACGAGTACTTCATGTTCCCCATTCGTGTCAATGCTGGTAAATCCCCTTTGGTTCCGATGTGACAGCAGCGAATGTGAACGCTCCCATCAGAACTCCAAACACCGCTGCGAAGAAGTTCCTCCATGTCCTTTGCGTAGATGCGAACAAGGTCATCCAAAATCTTGGGCTGCTTCTTGAAGAACTTGCGCAACATACAGGAGAACATAAAATGGGTAGACCATGTATGGCCACAGAAATTCAAACCAAATCCACAACGCTTCAGAGAGAGTTTGTCTTTCCCCTTTCTCAAAAATCCTCTTGTGCCACGTCCTAGTGCCCCATGTGTCGAAAGCAGCCACAGCGCTTGCTTTTTGTAGGATCGTCCTTTGTCAGTATGTGAAAAGACTGGTACCACGTGTCTCACTTCTACCTCCCCAGCCTCCTTCATTCGAAAAAGCTGATGTGAGGGGTAAAGTGACTCGTAGCGTGCCCAGAATTCCTCTAGCTTCAGCTCCATACTCTGAAAGTTCTCACAGGCACAGAGTTGTCGTGGTAAACGGCCAGAATCCAACAAGTACTTCACCCATGTGGAAAACTTGATGCATGGAAAAGCTTGGTAACGTTTGCCTTCAGCAAGATTGACCCTGTCAATCTTAATCGGACAGGTGAGACCATGTTTCTCCAGGACTTGATGGGCCTTCTGTTCAGCATCCCGAACTCTAATCGATCCAAACTCTTTTAGAGCCTCACTGGCTTTAGGGTTCTCTTTGGCCTCTGCAGCTGCCAGCCCAACCACATAGGACATCGGTTCCTCGGCAAGCTGAAACGATAGAAATCTGGAGGATTGTGACTGCATGGGTTGGGGCACTTGACAAGTCAATTCTGCTCATGGGAGGGAGGGTGCAACATGCAAAGACTCCCAGCAAAGAAACGCGCAGCGCAAAGCAGCAATGCAGGTTGTTTTCTCATGCTTTGTACCCCCATCGATGCTGATGTTGGTTGAGTATTCAACCTACCCTTCTTGGTTGGTCGGCTCGACCACCTGTCACATACAAAAAAAACGGAGGTTTGGGATTGGCTCTGTTGAGAGCCCCCTCCCCACCACTTTCATGTTGGTTCCTGCAACCAACGTGCAAACTAAAATGAGAAATGCAAGCGGCCTCCAACATGTGAATTAGGTCTACACTGTGAGACTTTGTGATGACCCACATGGAAGTAAACCCCAGTCCTAAGTACGATACATACCGATGTACAGGGTTGCTTGTTACACCCACCTTGAAAACACAAAGTCTCACCCCTATGGTCTCCCTGAAGGCTGTGATTTGTGCTTTGGCATGTGCCAGCACTTTTCCACAGCTAAGAGAACCCCTGCCTCCAACACAGTGGTTCAGAAGCCGGTACGGTTGAACTGACTTCCAATCAAAGGTTTCGCCATCAAATGCTTCCCCCAAAGTGGTCAGGGCAACGATAGCACTTGAAACATCCTGAGTGAATTCAACGACCACTCACTCGGTCAGGAAGGGAGGCAATGCACAAAAAGCAGTGTGACACATAAGCATTAAGGGGGGAAAAACTTGCTCACCCGAATGGCTCGCCATGGTGCTTCACCGGCCGTTTTCGGAGGAGGACAGCGCTCTGAGGGTTCATTCCTAGTGAAGTACTCCACGTAAGGGTTTTCATATACATCATCAGCTGCAGCCATCCCTCGACAATCAGGTTCGTTCAGCCTAGGACAGCGCACCTAACTATGGCAACTAGTGATGTGCACTTGTCAAAACTATATATCCCCAAATTTGGAATTCTTATATATTCCAAGAAACTTTACAGCTTTCGGGCGAGGACTGTCAGGCACCAAGAAGTCAGCAGCTCGCTTTGCACCAGAGAAATGGAGAAGCTCTTCAAACCAATCTTCCATGTCAACGGGCAGTTGATGAGAAAGTGTCGGTTCCCCAAAAAAAACAAAGCTCTGCGCAATTTCATGTGAACCTGCGGGTGCACAAAACTGTGAGGTTCAGTTTTGAACTTCACGGCAAAGTTGATAGGGAACAGTCTCAAAGTTTGAACCCACGGCTGAAGAACACCACTCACCATTTGCATCCACACCACCGCAGGACTCGGGCAGCTGGGGACCTGGCTCCACGAGCTGCAAAGCCGGCAAGATGTTCAAGGACACGTCCAGGGTGGGCATCTCGTTTTGCACCTGGCCCATCGAGCGCGCATGGGTGAAAAGGGTGACAGTTCACAACTCCTGCCCAATGGCTCGGTAGGCCGCTAGGTTTTGCATTTTTCTCATCCAGCGCTGCAGCTCCCTTTAAAGATTGATCCATGGTTGGTATCCGTGTTGGACCCCAGGCACGTGCGATGCACATGTTGACTATCCCCATTGAAAGCTCAAACGGCTGGCCGAAATGAGGCCATCGCAACAAAAAGTCCTTCAGCTATGTGGAAGGCTCCCCCAAACGTTAGGACACATCATCAACGATCCCTGGCGTTGAAGGGCATCCCGGCTCAAGCGCTTTCAGGATCACTTATCCTTGGTCACCATCTTGAGCAAAGTCCTTGGCTGCGACTGCGAGGCTATCCACGAAAGGGCGAGGGACGTGATTGGATTGTTTGGGCAAACCTTCAGAATGGAAAATGATTGAAATCGAGTCAAAGGTCTTTGCTGCAGTCTCAGCAGTGGTAACCTTCGCACATGCCTTTTGAGTAGACTTCAGCTGGCTTTCCACTTTGGCGACCAACCTCAAATCCACTCACCACCATGGTTGATAGTTGGTGTTACCCATCACACAGTGTGAGGTTCAGAGTTGCTAGAATAAACAACCACATTGTACATGAATACCGGCAGGAAACGGTTTAGCTTCAGATTCTGAAAGCTTCCCTTTCTTCAACTGTTCAACCTCCGATTTGGTTTGCTCTACTGCTTCGTACTGGTCCTCAAGGATCTTGACCGCAGACTCAATCGATGTCTGCAACCTCAGCAGTGGATGAAAGGGCATATCAGCAGGAGCCATCATAGCGGGCGCATGAATCTGCTAGCGGTCAGCGAACCCCAAAAGCTAAGACAAACACTTGGCCACCCGATCACGATGGGGACTGGATTCATCACCTTTCATGGCTTCGTCCAACTGGCCGGAAGTATCATTCAATTTGTTGATTTTGGTCAGCAAAGAGTCCCCCAGCTTCTTCAGAGTCTGGTACTCCTGGATGAGAAAGGGGTTCGCGTGATAACGATTTCTCACGCCCGATAAATGTCAACTTGACAGGTGATGTATGAAGGTTGCTCTTTTGTGGGTTTGGCACAAAAATGTTGTTTCAGAGTTCACTCCTCCACCCCGGTCACTGGTCCAGCATCTTTGTCGGACTCCACATCCGACTCGGCGTTTCCTCTCGGAGCCAAGCTCTCCCGTGTCCTCTTTGTGTCCAGATTGTCGAACCGCACCCGGCCATTGACAGCCTGTCCAAGTAACAACACCAGCGAAGGTAGACATGCGTGAAACAACAAAGATGCAGAAACAACCTGCATTAAGATGCACACGCATGCGTATTACAACAAATCTCAGACGTATGTTTCCGTCTGCGACACAGTGCCTTGGTGGATCTTTTGATCTCACGCTCCAAGTCCTCGTCCACATCCTCGTCGTCCTCTTCGACCTCCACATGGTACTTCATGATCTTCGGGTTGTATTTGTCCTTCCTCAGTCGCAACACTTCAACATCGCTGCATAATCCAACAGGGGTTGAGAGGCCAAAAAGGGAGAAACCTTAATGTGTGCCGTTTGTGGCCTCTCAACCTCTCTAGGGCAAAACTGCTTAGTGGATCAAGGCGATGCATGAGGCAATCCAAGAGAGGTCAAAAGAGTTTAAGTCGAAAACCTGTCAACATTTTTGCGCAAAAAACTGGGACATGGTTTTCAATTCATTGACTCGACCCGATGGAAGACCTCAATGTCTCCAAGTTTCCGAATCAACTTCTCGTTTCCCTTTCGCTCACAGTAGCGGACCACATCGTTGATGTATGGCCTTGAGAATGGCGCGCGGGAGTCTCCAAAGAGGCATTAGAGTCACAAAACTACAAATGCATGCGTGACACTCTAGCGTAAAGGCTGCATGTGCAAAACACTACGTGATACGCCGCGCGCAAATGAGTCAAGGCGCTTGGACCACTTCAACGTTGTGCGCATTCCTTCCTTGGTGTACCATCCCCTCTTCTTCTTACGGGTCACCTTGCTAGTCTTCTCCTTCTCCCTGATGACGTGACTTACAAACTTGTCCTAGCTGGCAAGCACACACAGAGATACCAGCTGTTATTTAAATTCACGAGCGCTAAAACAAGCATGCTCACGCGTGTTTGACCGTCCTTGTCCCAGTTCATTGTTTCGAGTTGTTCGCGTAGTGCCAAGCGTTCAGCCCCACCTTTGGCCCATTGTTGGTGAATGTGATCAGGCACATGGCACCGGCCACTGGGTTTCTTCTCACAAACTCTCCGGAGTCTATTGTTTTTGGCCGCTTCAGTCATGACCTCTTCAGGAGGAGACTCCCCCTCACCTGAACCAGCTTCACTCCCCGCTGGCTCAGATCCCTCATCGCTGGCATCGTCGCGGCCATCATCATCATCATCGCCGTCATCGGGTGGAGGCGCTGCTTTGCGTTTTGAGGCAGCTGTCTCACGAACCGATTTCGGAGATGGAGCAGGGCGCTTGCGGCCTGGGGGTGTCTTAACTTCAGAACCCTTATCAGCAGGAAGCTTCTTCTCCAAGGCGTTGAGCTTTGCCAGCAGAGCGGCATTTTCCTGCAAAAAACATAAGCACCCAAGATGTAAGTGGTCTACATCGGGTCACTATCTTTAGTTTTCGATCTGCAAAGCAATTCATGTCACCATTCCTGACCAAATGTTATGCTGGCATGCGTGCATGTATGTATGACCTGCATCAAGACTAGACTACTTTGGTTTCCGGGCTGCAAAGAAGGTTTACCAAACTCCATTTCATGGTGGTGGTGCAGGTTCTCACAATCAACAACCACATAGGATATTCGAACGCCCCCACCAGCAACCCAGCACCCATGAGCCTTGCTCAACCGGGCAATCTCACCAGGAGAGGAGGCGTCAGGAGTATCTTTCGCATTGCGCAGGCGCTTGGGTGGCTGGGACTTGGCAGGAGGCTTTTTGGGATCAACCTCCTTTTCCTTGGGTTTTGAAGCTGCACGCTGCTTGGGTTTCGGGGCAGGCTTCGGGGCAGCTTTGGCTGATGCTGATCGGCGACTCGTTTCAGGTTTGGCCTTGGCCTTGGCTGTCGCACCACAGGATGCAGCTTTCCTGGAAGCTGCTAGCTCCTCCGGCGTTGCCTTATGACACATGAGCCCACGACCACCCCAACCCTGAGTGGGAACTGAAACAATCAAGCTCATGGAACCTTGGAAGTGGTGTGGTTGAATGCGTCCATACAGCGATACCCAAAGGAAACAAACGTGGATGTAGCTGTGGGGCATTGTCGGTGTTTGGGGCTCTATGGTCAAGTCCACCTGGTATGCAAGTCTAATACTCGAACCAAGGTGCTGGTTGGGTTTCCTCATCAGTAGAAGCCTGGTCATGCACATTAGCACACCAGAACATACAGGACCTTGCGATAGAACCAAGCCTTTGGCGGAACGCCCGCCTTCTGCTTCAATGCTTTGATTTGTGCTTCGTATTCCTGATGAAAAAACATACCAAAGCCACGATTTCACCAATTATGTTGTTCATTCCAAACACTATCAAGCGTGCATGACCACGAGCGATCCTCGATCTGCCGTTGAAGTTCTTCAGGATCTCCATGTTCAGTCTTGACTTTCAACAAATCATTGTGGCCCTTCTCAAGTTCAGAGCAACTGTGTTTTTTCGAAGGCATGGTCCGCAACTCCTTACCCTTCGGCATGGGAGGTCTGCGGAGAGAACAGCTTGGACCCCTACCTGCGAGGGCCTGGATCTCAAAGGGCTGTGGGAAACTATGAGTTACGATCCAAAACAATTAGCATGAGTGGCAAGCGCCAACTCAACTTGAAAGCATTGGTTAACACACCACTACTTGACCACATCTTGACTCAACAAACTGGTCATTTTCTGACAAGTCTGAAATACGGGGAAAGTACGGATTTAGTACGTATTTTGATACGGAAATCTACGGCTATTTACGCAAATCTACGGCCTTTATACGGGTGTACGGGTTTGTACGGGTGGCGTACGTACTCAATACGTACGCAGTACGTACTTCTAGTTTTCCATGATTTCACTATGGTTTTGAACGTTCATGCTAAGAAAAAAGATGACAAACACACTTGTCAATCACATACTGCCAAAGAATGAGTGGCCCACAAACCATCCATAGAATACAGGCTCCACATTGCCTCAAATGTGAGTGGGAACACGTGGGAACTCTTGGGTGCAAATCTTTTTCTCCTGCGCGAGCAGGGTCGGGGCCTTGAAGCAGCCAATTGGATCCCTGTTCAGAACTTCAATTTAGGGTTGCAGCTAAGAACCACAACCTGCACAATGCAATTCAGATACTGACTTATTTGAATCACAGTTCCTGGGGGAAAGAAGATCGCCACACACCCAAATTAAGGGAATTGTTTCCGCGGATGTAGGCAAGGACATCTAGCATTTGGCCATCGTCCCAGACATCGGTGTCCCAGGAAATGCTGTCAAAGAAAGCCTGCGTGCTCAGCCCAGCCATATCAGTCGGGATCTCAGGCGGCTTAGAACGGCTCTCAATCAAACGAGGAAAAAGCTGCACCATGCGAAGGCCAAAGTATGGCGGGTAGGTCCTGGGCTCCCACCAAATCACAATATCAATTGAGAATGCGCATGAGTTCTGCGCAAACAGGACACCAACATGTATTGATTCATTGGCTGATTAAAGGCACCATCACACCCCCACAAATAGTTCTGTGCACTGGACCCTGTCAACAACTCAGGCCACTACCCTGTCCCACGGAGGCTAGATGTGCCCGTATAAGCCTTACGCCCCTTCACATTGACCTTGACCGTGGCACTTTTCACACCAGTCTTAGCGATCTCCTTCCGTTGCGCCTTCCTCATTTTGCCTCTGTCCAAGCCCCCAATCTTCCGACTGTTTGCCCAGCAAATGTGCCTCTTTGGCGTGCATGAGCGGTAGTGGCCCATCCACCAACGGACAGCAAAGATCTGACAGGGGCTAGTGATGGGAGTGAACTTGCATGGTGAGGACAGGTTAGCGGGGGGAGGGTGCAACGTTTTGAGCTGTTTGGATTACTTGGGCGATGCCCCAAACCTCTTTTTAACGGCCTCCAAAAACTACTTTTGGGGCATCGCTGCCTTAGATGGCCGTTAGAACCTGAAAGCTGCCGCAAGATTTTCTCCACTGATGCGGGCCCCAAATAGGTGAACCAGATTTATTCAAATCCCAGGCATAAGCTATTATAGTTTGTTGCGCTTGGGCCTTGGGAAAGCGTCGAAGGATGCTTCGCAAGCGAGGGTGGTACCAAGCAAGGCTCGAGATGGGTTGTTCTACCATCCATGCTGCCCCCACCGCTTGCAAGGCCATGAGGAGCAAAGTTACCCTCAGGCAGGCAACTGGTGTTCGGCTGTCGTCCGCTGGGTTTGGCGATGGGTTTGAAGGGCACCTCCCAAAATGTAGAAAACCACATCAAAAGACTTAATTAAGGTATTTCAGATTAGAGTCCGCGTGGCCAGAATGTTTCCCATTCTGACATGGGGTCGTTCTGTATCTCCCAGTGGGGACAGAATGCTGCGGCGATGGGTGGCAGCGTTGATTGCCACAAAGCTACTGCATACCAAGCCAATCACGCAAAGACTCTTGTCGAACTTCATGTTCAACACAGAAAGTAGCGCTAGACTTAGCTGTGGAAACCAACAACAAAGCAACCATGAACCGGGACCAAACATGATAGGTTTTGATCGCAGGTGGAACAGAAATGAGCCCAGTAGTCTATATATAGTCTTGTTTGAGGGCACCCAGAGTTGTACATCCCCAATCTCTAATTAATTTCATGGGATTGGAGCACAGTGGGGTCCAGGATGGAGCCAGGGAACCAGAACCCACTTGCAGTTGTCAGATCCATGACATTCTCCTTGAAGGGCTCCGGGCGTCCTAGTAAAATATCAAATTTTGCAGTCGTCAGACCACAGGAACCCGTGCAGTCAGTCACCCATCCACGACCTGCGAAAAATTCAACATAGTCGTAGGCCTCAGCATCGAAGAGTCATCAGATGTTCCCAGGAAAGGCCAGCTGAAACCGGAAGTCATGATACCCTAAAAAAGATAATGTTTGGGGGTGCCCTTTTTAAATTGCCTTTAGAATAGGTTTGGTGGTAGAAAAGGGCACCCACAAAAATTGTCTTCTACTGTAATGTTTGTTGGCTCGTGTTGGTCCATCTCCAAATAAGTGGAGGCCTTCGGAATTTCATATCCCATCAAGTCCGGACTCTTACAGGCCGCTTCATTTTGCTGCCTCTTTACCAATGGTCGGCACAACCCAGGCGCACAGACCTACGACATATTTCAACAAGATTGCGCGCAATAGTTTCAACAAGTTTGCGTGTCCCGACCCGGGACAACAGGGTATATGGGATTCTGATCATAGCTGTACGCAGAAGGGGTCAAAATGATTGCGTGTCATTTTGCCGTCCCTTTCTGATCCAAAAACCCTTTCCAGAAATTTTACAGTAATATTTCATATATAGTGTGATTGGAATACCCCTAAAGCTCTTTGCAGTTGTAGTCATTTTTTCAGGGTGGCCTGGGGCAGGTGTTTTGACAAAGACTGGCCAGATTCAAGGCCACCTTCATCAAAGAGCAAAATTTCCCGTCCCAATTCCCGATCCAGCCTCCATGAAGCTGTCCACATTTGCAGACAAGGTCAGCAAGACCACCAAGCCCATCAACACCTCCACACATGCAAGGCACACAGGGTTGGTCTAGTAGAACTCTCTCATATCTCAAAATGCGATATCCAAGACATTCCACACTCTCAACCAAGTGTGCCTTCGGTGCCCCAAGAAGGTGCATCCTTTTCAGCACCAAATCCAGTTTCCAGGGTTGGCTGCTGGAGGCTGACTCCATGGCGCCAAAGGACTTTCCCAGCCCCAAGCTCAGCCACTGCGCTTGGTGGAGTGAGTTTGTGACCGCGCAGCCAAAAGGTTAATCAATGCAAGCAAGGGATCAAATTCGCTTGACACTTTCAATGGAGAGTTGTTTGTTGATGGCCAATGACGAGCACACCTGAAAACCCCACACACACACACACTGGCTGAATGCACGCTATACAGCGCCAGATGTTGGAAGTGCACAACTGACCCACTATCGGTGATAAACATGCCCACGGTGCGTTTTGAAGCTTCTCCAAAAGCATCCGGCAGCAGTCGACGCTTCCACCCGCATCCACGCCCCATGCCTTTTGCTTGCCAAGATCTTCGGCCTAAGCGACGCAGCGAACGTGGCTGGGCCAGTTGGGCCCCCAGGGCCCCAGGGCAGGGGTTCCAATAGAAGTTAAATTGAAACTATAACTCAAATGTTTGATGTATAGCGTTCTGTCCCATCAACTCGCCTGGCAACTTTTTCCAAGCATTGATCGACACTGTGGCTGTCAAGCGAACTCACACCACACTGACTTCCCATGAAGTGACAAGATTAAATTCAGATGTGTTTTGCCCACATGAAGGGAAAGGGCATATGTTTTCAAGCTTTTCAGGACAGTGTGGCCATAGTAGCTCGCACTCAGCCCTACTCTAAGCCAAACAACGCTTCTTGAACACCCTTGGTGGCAACCCCTGCCAATGGAATTGGTCGTGTATGCATCCCCCTTTCTGGAGAGCGATACGGTGGCCCTTTAGACCATCTCAGCTTCAAAAAGCGGTGGGCAGGACATATCAGCTAAAGGAGTCATCCCAGCAAACAAACCAATCAATCAAGTCAATCCATACTACCATAAGCAAAACAATGCTTTGTAGTCGAAACAAAAGGATCGAGTTCAGTATATGGGTTTACTTTCTTCTAGACCCTGGCCTTGACCCTTTGCTGCCTGCAGCCCGTCAATCGAACCCCGAACCAGAGCCTAGGCTGACAGAACGCCAGTCTTTCGGAGCTGCTCCACATAGGCTTTGGCGCCTGCATGCGCCTCGGCCTCAATGTTGCCCTCATTGATCTCCTTGGAGCTCCAAAGCTTGGTGCAAAAGGTCCAAAAGTAGTCCTTCACATACACGCTGCAAATAGACGGCTTGGAATGTGGTGGGGAGGAACAGGTTTCTTTCAATCCAGAAAAAGATATACTTGTTTTCGGTAGACAGTTTAACCAAAGGCCCTGTGACCTGCGGTGAAGTAACAACAGCCCTGCTGGAATGTTAGCGGCTAAGATGCTGAAACTACTACAGTAATTGAATTGATGTTGCGCTCCGTTGCACTCATGCCAATTAATCTATCCCTGGGGAGTGGTTTTGGAGTGGCCAGCATTTGGGCATTGCTGCGTGGTCCAGCTGCCCGTGCACACATTATGCACATGCCACATATATGTGAAATATTCTTGCACATGCCACAGAAAATCAGAAAGAATTCGGGCGCAAAGGCAGTCCTCATGAGCGCTGTATGTCGACAAGAGTGGCTTGACCTTTTGCTGGAAAGCTTGGCGCATGGAATCCCACTTCATTGATGGAAAGGTTCCACTAGGCCTCCTCCTCTTGGCAAAGCACTTGTTCTTCGCGCCCTCCGCTGCAGGAAGATCCCCACCATTTTCCACCTCCTGCTTGTTGGACTTCTCCCTCTTGGTGCGAACAGGCTTGCGCTTCTCAAGCTTTTGGTTCCCACCCTCACACCCATCGACCTTGCCGCAAGGAGACCCCGCAGCCTCACCAGGCTTTCCACCCTCAGGCTTCACCTCAGGCTCCACGGCCTGGCCCTTTGGCTTCCGGGCTCTTGGCTTGCGAGCAGGAACAGCCTTTGACGGTGGAGACAGCGCACTCTCACCTGCTGGGTCAGCAAGCCGCTCATTGCTAAGATCTTCAGGTGAGATGCCTTCACCTTCACCTGGCAGCTGGCCCTTTGCTGCCTCTGCGGCCTTCTTGGGCAAAGCTTGGCTTCTTAGCTTGACGCTTTGGAGACATCTTAGCCTTGGCCTTGGCTTTTGCTTTTGCTTTCCCCTTGGCTCGGGGCATCTTCGCAGGTCTCTGCCCGTCTGCGCATTCCTCTCCTTCAGCAGAAGCCCGCTTTAGGCCCAACTGCATTCGGCGAAGGACCTTGGCAAAGAACAGGGTCCATGAAGAGCATGTTGGGGGCAAGGCAAAGTAGTGAGACATCCCGTCTGTGTGAAAGCTTGCGCTGATATTTTATTCAATCCACTTTAATGGACATCTTACTGCCCCAAAAAAACAAAAATGAACATACAGCAAAGCTACACGCGGAGCTTCATCCTCCATATTCGGTTCCTCTGGAATCGGCTCAACAAATCGTTCGGCCATGGAATCAAGTTCAACAGCTGGCATGGGAAAGGTCTCCATGTTATCAGCCCCAAACGGCAAAGACTCTTGGACCAGGATAGGCTCGGCATCCTTCAATGACCTCAAAGCCAGCCTTGGATCAACCAAGACCCGTTGATGTGAAGACCCAGCTTCGGAACTGCATGGACATTTAAAAAGGATAGAACATCTGGCTACAGTTGAGGGAAAGGGATAAGCAAGACAACTTGGCAAACCTTTGCAAAGTTTTCCTAATTCCAAAGCCTAGAGTCTGGGCTGTTTGCTGTCGGCGAAGTTGAGCTACTTGAGCTTTCAATAAAGCTACCTGTTTCTCATCCTCTTCGCCTTCACCATGATCCAAGTCATGTAGACTTGAGGCACTAGCTGAAGGCTCTGCCACCTCCATGGCTGCGGCAACAGCGCCCACCACTTCATGGCCGGATTCTGGAACTTCGCCCACAGGAAGCTCGCTCGCTGCCTTCTCTGCGGTTTCCTTGTTGACTTTCATGAGATCACCTGCCATGCCTGAGTCTTGCTCCGCAAGGAACTCCTTGTAAGCGTGCTCGTCTTGCTCCGAAAGGAACACCTGATAAGCCTCCTCCTCAGCCTTCAACGTGGCAATAGCCAGATCGGCTTCATTGAGGACCTTTTCAGTTCGATCAGCGGCACTGACCTCTTCATCCTGGTCACCAAAGAGTTCATCTTCTTCAGCGGCAACCTCTGAATCCGAAATCAACAACGGATCGCCTTCCACAACCCCATCCTCCAGAGCAGGTGCATCGTCCCCATCATCAGATGCAGAGCCCTCATCATTCAGACCTTCAGTGGCACCACCCAGAATTGACTGTGACTCATTGGCTTCCTCTTCCTCAAACTCCTCGCAAGCGGATTGGGGGAGCACATGTTGGGCAAGCAAAGGTGACATCAGTATAGTGGGAAACCAATTGGGAAACTGAACGCAAGTATCGAAGAAGAGGAGCATTGCAACTGGAAAAATGCTGTGAATTAGAGACCAGTGTCGACACCAGTGAGCGCTGCCATCAAACGTCGAAAGCTTCTAGACCGGGTCATTTGGCCACGCGTGCACTTTCTCTTCACCATCACGCTAAACTTCTTGCAACGCCATGCGTCGAGTTTGACCTGGTCCTTGGCAAATTCAACGCCCACCATAGTGAACAGCTTCGTGATCCTGAGCTGGAAAGAGAGCTGGGTTGCATGTAGGAAGATGCTGTGCTAATACCAGATGTCCATATGTATGCGTGTGTGCACGCACGCGTGTATGATCGCATGGATAGTTTTTCCTGGCGCATGCACTTATAGCACATGTTGGTACTGGCTTGCATGCATGTAGCCATGAATCAACCAGTTGCATTTTTTACTGCAAAGATTGAGGTTCAAAGACTGGAACAAGTGGTTCTACCACTGACCCTCAGGGAAAACAATTCTACCAACTGACATTTCAGGGTCCCACAGTTTATGCAAAAAACATGCAAATTGAACTTGGCCGCTCTTGTTCCAGGAGTGGAATGGAGCACATGCCAATTTCTCCAGTTGTTGGGTCCACCAGCATCTGAAGCAAGGGCATCAGCACATCGACATGATGTTCCGCACCATGGATGTTGATTTCTAAGGGTTTGTTCGCAATGCTCTCCAGAAACAAAGCCTTGTAGTCCCTGATGCGGTCCCTGATATGACGGCAGCTTTCCCATTTATCAGCCAAGCCAACGACAGAGGCATTGGTAGCCATGTTCGGTCAAAGGGCTGAAGAACAACGAGTGGGCACCGATCAAAACCACTGCGTATGAGCGGCGAATTTATATTCTCATGTGACCTAGATGCTGTATTCCTGCAAGCTTGGCAGCTACTACCACAATCAGGAGGGTCCGAGGCACATGTCAACTAGGTAGGTTTCCAAATCAAGAAGTACACAAGGTCTGCAAGAAACCATGTGTATTTTCCTTGAATGTGAAAATGTGATTCGCAAGTACCCAACTAGCACAGTCCAACATGACTGTGCTGGCCCGGATCGTCCTGAAGTCCTGGCCCATTCATTTCGACCCCCGTCCGAACGACTGCCAAGGCCCCTGGCTTGGCTGTCACCGGCTGTTGGCATCGACCATCAGCGCACAGCAGAAAGGGCATCACTGCGCTTGGGAGTGGCCGGCATGAGCATGTTTGGTCCCATTGGTCGAGTAGGTGGCCCAAAACCATAGTACTCTAGTGTGCTTCATGGGCATTGATTGTGGTGGTACAATCATTAGGAGCTGTCTCGGCACACATGCCCACTTGGAAACCTCTGAATGGTTTCAACTGGATCCAATCAGGGAACTCCAACTGTCACAAAAGGTTCAATGACCTTCTTGGAAGGATGATGATGGCGCTGCATGGATTCAGCATCCAATCAACTTGGGCCTGCTCCAAAAGTACGGCCCTTTCTGGGAAAGAGAGGTTTTCCACATGAAAACCTGCCTTTTTGAAAAGGCATTCCCTTTCGCAGGACTTTGAGGTTCCAGGTATATATACATTTATATGTATATAATATTATTGGCACCTTCGTGCAGGGGGCTATTGAGAGCACAACCAGCCACCCCAAGAATGACCACTTCGGGCGTCCTAGCGCAAATGATGTTGATCGAACGTGGATCGTATTGAATTCAAGCCTTGTGCCAAACGGATGCCCTTGACCTGCTCATCCTCCACATTGAGCCACACCAGTAAGGTGATAACCTCATGAGGGGAGCACGGACGGCACCCTACAAATCTTCCCGATCAAGACTTGCCATCCTCGGCCTATGGCCGCCTTCCGGGTCCGGAAAGTTGTATTCCTTGCAAGGTCACTTCAGAAGCGCTCCAAAAAGGCCACTTCAGACATGCGATGAAATACGGTGTTTCACCGGTGTCACCCCTTGGGGGATTCGGTGTCACTCCCCATGCCCTCCCACGTCCTTCACCGATCTGGGCCCAAGTCAAACGGGCCCGAGACCGCCGAGGGCGGGTGTCCCTCCGTGGAAAACCCGTGTGGCAAGCATGCGCAAGCCAGTGCTCTATGGGTCATGCAGCCAATTCGCAGTCAAATGGATTTGTATATGCAATGTTTTGATCCTTTTATGCCCACATAGCACCATACTGCCGTGGTCTTCTTTCTGGCTGATTTGAGGCCAGGAAACACTCAATGGCCGTCCGGTGATCAAGAAGTTCCGGCCAAATCCGTCGTCCTCCAGCGGAGGCATGCTGCACCCAAACGCACCGCCCAAGTCGCTTGGAATCAAGACTCACTTAATAAAAGCATTGATAAATAATGGCAACCAATTTTTATCAATTTTGACACAGCGACAGCCATGCCATTCTTGTTGGTGATCTTTTAATATCGTTTAACAATGCTGGAAGTGCTATATGTCTGGGGTGCATTTTCCAGCATCACTGAACCAATGTTGACGCCCCCAGAATGAACCGCAACACCACTTCAGGTTTCTGAATTCTTCCGCACGTCCAGCGACCGCGCTGTCCTTTCCCCCCTGCTGCGCAGGTAGTGCGGCTGAAGGGCCATCGCACTGTGGGAGCTTGGCAGTCCCTGATGCTGATGCAGCGAAACATCGGACATCTGAACGCGAACGAAACACCACTTTTGAGTGCATGTCAGCCAATGTGGGCACAGCAGGCTCTACCTCAAGCCAGCGATGCCAATCCTGAACCAACTCACCCGCAAATACATGCTGCGCAACACTTGTTCAGCTGTGTGGCTGTTGTGGCCTCCGGTTGTACCAGCCTTATACCAGACTTGATGTTGAACAACTGGTGTAAGCCCTCCCAAAAATTCCCCGCAACGGTCAGATCTTACCCCCAAACATGCCCAAACCCTGCGTTCTCCGTTGTGTTCGAGACCTCCGGGAAAGACTCGCCAGGCGAAGCCGAACTTGTCGCTCACGATCTGGAACTCCACCTGCACCACATCGGGACCGGGCCAAACCGGGACCAGAATGGCTTGGGGGGAGTTGCAGGTGTGGCCTAAAAGCAGATTTGAATTGATTTGGAATTGTAAAATAGAGGTTGCGTCCGGTGAAACAAAGGCAGAACCTCTGCCACTCTGCAACCCATACAGGAAAGAACGCACGGCAAAGAAGAGAAGCCATGGAAACCTCACCCAAACCATCATACAAGGAACGCTGGAAAGAAGAATGCTGAACAATTGGCGACCACTGCCAACGTACCCCGGATACGACGAGGATCTGGCAACAACCAACAAAGTAAGCCAACAGATTGCTGGAAGGAAAATCTCTTTCATGCCCCACACCCTTCCACGCAGTGGGGTGCCCGAGGGATGACTATCACACAAAATTTATGAACAAAACGTGCAGAAACAGCCACCCAAGCATCCAACTTACACAGGTTGAGGCCGACCTTTCATGCCCCGCCAGCTACATGCAGGTCCAATACACCGCAGAATGCATATGTATGTATATATCTGTGTAAATATAAAATATATATTATTATGTATTGATAATTACATATTGAGATAAAACAGGGGAACACATGTCAGTCCCATGGAGTCTCTGAGAAGTCTGAGAAACGCACCCTAAGGGCTTCGTTCACTCCTCACTCCCTCTGCCCTTGTCCCGGTGCCTCCCGGGTCAACAGGCGCATGCAAAGGCTGTGGCCCTGCCACGGTCCTATGGCCAAGGCACCGCTACGGTGTAACAGGAAGTGGAGTTTCCGGGAACAGGGTTTCCAAACCTCAAGCTAGCCTGCAGAACATGCAGGGAATCTGAACAACCAAGAAGAACGCGGTCCATCTCTCTCTCTCTCTCTCTCTGCATGGCTCCTCGTTTCACGGAGGCACCCGACTACCGCACAGTACCGGGGAGGTACTTGCCGGTTTGGCACTTGGAAAATGTCCCAGCTGATCTTCCAGAAGAAACTGAAAGATCATGCATCACAGCCACCTTAAGGAACTTGCCCTTCTAAGGTGATGTTTTCGAATGAAGCTACTCACATGACTCCCATCAAGTCACCACCCCTCATGATGAGGACGCCAGCGAATGGATCGGCTCAAGCCCCAAAGACTTTCAGAGAGCTGGTCAAGGATCTAAGGATCCACGGGTAAGCCCCGTGTACCTGTATCAGGGTGCCACTTCAAAGGTCTCCTTCTCGTCTTCCGCTTCTCTCACCTATCAGTTCTGACAATCAGGTGGCAACTGACTGGCTCGATGACTCCCTTCATCCAGGCCAAACTTCTTTTCCCCTGCACCCCAAATGCTCCCAGTCCCCAGCGCACCACTGGCCGACGGTGACTCCTTCGTGGTGCGTGGCGGTGAGAACCAGACCTGCCGAGGTGCGAGTCGTCGCCACCCAACCAATCCTTCGTGCACTGGAGAATCAAGGCCCGGCCCTAAGTGGCCTGCTAACCCTCCCCACTCCCCCTTGCACCCTTTTCTTGCGGTCGACGCACCAGGCCAAGCCAGCCTTGCAGGTACCACCCTGCAAGGCTGGCATGCCACTAAACTCCAGGACGAGCACTTGGGCCAAATCAGGGGAGGGCAGGCGGGGTTTTGCAAAAAGCAGCTGCCACTTCCAAGCTGCCCAAACCAAAAGCTTCCCGAAAAACAATGCTGCAAGGAAGGAGGAGGGTTCGTGCGCTGCTGCACTTGGGCAGCAGGCTGGCCCTCACCACCGCAAGGACCGGCAGTTCTTCCCGCCAGAGTTCTGCAAGAATCCCTTGCAAACTCCTACTGAACTGGGTCCTTGGAGTCCTTGGCAACCCACCAGAAAGGTGGCCACTCAGAAATGCTGCCCCGCCCAGAACGGCGCATGTTTGGACCCGGCCTGACTGCTCCAAGCGCCATCCACAGGGATGCCCCACCAAGCGCCTGAGACCAGCCGTGCGAGACTGGTGACCAAGACTGGGTCAACTCACTGGAGTCTTTCATAAAGAATCTGAATACTATTTATATAAGTGGAAAGGGGACCTCACCCTTTGAGGGTGGAAGAGCTTGAGTTCTTCATAGTTTTTCCAGGCGAGACTCAATTCGAGCAAGCCCGCCGGCAAATCTGGTCAAGACAAAAGCATGCATAGGATTCATAAGATTGTTGACAGTCTCAGCAGCAGCAGCAACAACAACAGCAACAACAACAACAGCAGCAGCACATCTCCAAATACAGGGTGGATCCTTGCAAACTCCACTTCACTCAGAACGAGCATGGACCAGTATGGATCTCCCATGTGACCAATGATTTTAAGGCCCATCGCCATACTCCCTCAATCCTGAAATCAGCCGTGTGAGCATGTGTGAGCGAGCCTTTTGACATACTGGACATGCATAGACATCCCCAAAGAAATCGAAACGATGTCCAAGGCATGATTCAGAGGGGATCTGTCTGTCTAATTACTTTAGGGCTCCTCTACTACAGTTTACGGGTTGATTGGCTTGTAAAGAATCATTCAGAGAATCTTCTTCATCCACGTGGCAGTGGCAGCAGCTGCTGCAGTCGGAGCTGTTCAGGATCATCACTCCACGCCACGTGTGTCTCGAGACGAGGCGAGATGAAGTGCGTCAATGGCGAGCACGGGGAGCGCCCGTGCGAGCGACCAACAAGAACCAAAGGCTGTGTGTGTTCTTCTCTGGGGCGAACAAAGGCCCAACCAAATGCTTGTGGGACATGGGGCCCATGGGGCCCAAATGTCAACAATGTCAAATGTCAACTGTTTCGCAATGAAGAGCCTGGCATGAGCAAAGAACGGTCGGTTCTTCAGCCAGAACTGGCCTGACCAACGAGGGAGACTTTCCCGGCACCGATGGCAACGGTGGGGCCGCTCCTGGCGCCCATATGCAGCCATACGCTGAAAGGCCACAGCTTTCGAAGCAATGCTCCATCCCAATCAGTTAAGTATATCCGATATCCTATTGTTTCCATATTACCAGTAACAGTGGATTATGATCGTTAGTGAAGGCCTTTCTCTAAAATAGTGATATGTGATACCTGACATGTGTTTACAGGTAACAGGGCACCCCCAACCAATCACCACAGTTTAATTTGAACAACATGTTTCTCCCCCCATGTTTCCGCCAACGACGGAGCTTGTGCGGCAGTAGCCACGGTGACTTTACGACGGACCCTGCCTGCCCACTCTTCTGAATCTCAGACGGGCATTCTTGCATCAATAAACAGTACGGCATCTGCACTTGCGCCGTCAGTGTTCCCTGCGAAGAAACGAACCGACAGCACTCCCACTCAACTCTGCTTTCCAAAGCGCCCAGCATGTTCGCCCCGGATGGCACGCCCGGCCCCGCCTCGTGGGCTCCAGGGTGAAACACACTTGTGCGGCCAAGGGCGGCCCTTCCATGCCACGCTTCCCGAGGGCTAAGCGCACAAGCAAGGCTTTCACCTTGCCCGAAGCGCACATGATGCACGTGACACGCGGCAGAGTGATACGGAGCGGTCAGTGGCTCTTTCAGGTGAGGTCATCATCTTCTTGGCCACCAGCTTAGAGTGGTTTTCCATGTGGTTTCCCCGGCTGTTTTGGTTCCATTGTGAGGCTAGACTAGGGCTAAGAGGGTTAAATAACTTGAGATTGGGCTGGGGTGGGTGTGGTTGGGCATTCGGTGATTTTTTTGGTGCTGGTAGTGCCCCTGAATCCTCCTGAATCCATCGGGATGACACTTCTTTCAAGGTGGGATGTGTCACAGATGTAACAGAAAGGGGGTGGAGCCGCAGGCGTTTGAAGCAACACATGTGGGTCCCTCACTCCCTACGATCATTCGGTCGCCACTCACAAATTTCAAACCCTGATTTGCCCAAAGAATCCTAAAGGTGTACGACATGTTGGGCTTCCCAAGCACCTGGTGCAAAAGCCCCTCCAAGACCCCTCTCTTACTTCCTTTCCACACCTTGAGGTCACTGATGATAAAATTCCTGCGGAGCTTGGGAGCACCGTCGCAGGCCGACAGAAATGGCACGCACACATGCGACTTGGGGTCTGTCCAGCCGCGCTGGAAACGCCCCAGCCGTGCCGTAGCGGGTGGGCGAAGTAGAGGAGCAACAATAACAAAAGTCTACGCAACAAAGGTCGATCCCCTCAGGTCTGCTGCGCCTGAGGGGATAACGCTAGGCCGCTAGGAGAAACAAACTGCAAGATCTGCAAGCTTGGAGAAGTCTCCATCAATTTGTCAATGATCTCCGTGAAGTCCAAACTCTTCAGAGCACGATCGCTCGAAACTGCACCTGCCATGGCCATCACCACTGCCACCCACCAGACCATTGGCTTCAGAAGCACCCATCTGGCCAGCGTCCTCACAGCCGCTTCCGGATCAATGGGAATGTCAGGGTGGTGGAGGCTGTGAACAATGATTCCAGCCCTTAGCCGCGAAAACCAGGGGGTAACCTATTGCAGCTACATGGCCTAGATATGCCTAAATGGCCTCCAATACACTCCCCCCATCATCAAAACCAGCACACCTGGTCCGCAAGCCAGTCACCCAGAGATCTGGACCGCAACATGGCCTACATGTGATGCCCAGAAAGGTGCGTTGACCATTGGAACACAGGCCGCCCCCCCGCAGGGCTGCGACATGACCCTCTCTGACCTTCAACTCGCCAAAAGCCGGTGCTGAAAAAAAGCACCTGGGAATTGAATAGCCTGCTGGTTGCCCGGCAGGTGAAGAAAGGCCCTGGAATACGGGGCACCTACTATAACAGAACTCAAAAATGCATCTCTGTTTCTCTCGGACGGCCCTTGTGTGTTCTGGATGGCTACAGTGCCTCAAGGGTTTTGAAGCAGTCCTTTATACATCAACTGGAGCCTGAGCAGACCTTAGCCCTTCGTCCGCGCCTTTACCAGGGCCGCATCCTCCTTTGGGTAGATCCGAGCCCGAAAGCCCAATGGGCTGCTGATGATTTGAAACTTCACCAACTCCTTGCAACTGGGAGACTGCGATCAAGCTTAGAGCATCAAAATCCAACCCTATCTGGTGGACAAAGTAGGGGGTTGAGTCCTGAAAAATGTTTCGGAGCTGTAGGCATGGACTCTCTTCTGGGGGCACATCATGAAGCTCTGCGGGTTTCCAAAACAAAGAGTCCAAAGAGCATCCACCCCGCTGTTGTCCAGTCATGTCACCTCCAAGCTCAAGTCAAAGTTGTGTGGAGCGAAGGGCAAGGGTGAATGCCCATGGACAAATGTGAAATCAAAGAAGCAGCAGCACCAAAGAACTGGGGAGGCGAGCGATGATCAGAGCTCATCCGTGAAGAGTCAAGACTAATTGGAGAACTAACATCCCACAGAGAGAGAGAGAGAGAGAGGTGAGAGAGGTGAGAGGGTGTCGTGCCGTTCCTCTCTCGAAGCATGCTGCAGAAACATACCTGCTTCATGCCAGAAAAGGGCCGGCTACACCTCTGCGACTGGAAGGTCCAAACAACAAAGGCATTCTGATGTTGAAAATCAACACAAATGTGTGATGTTGACTTGCTCTGGAGCGTTCAAGCAGCAACCGAACTGGTTTCATTGTCAGAGATGTGCTTTTGCTGCGAGAAAGTCCTCAAGAACTTCAATGTCATCTGCTGGGATGTTCTGTTTCCCCGTTCCGGTTCCCCGTCAACTAATTGGGACCCCAAAAAAACACAATCAAACTAGGCCATACTATGCTAATCTCTGCTATACCTTACTGCAGTCTTGGTTTTAATTGAGATTAGTCTCACCTTAGATGTGTTTAGTAGCACCAGTTTAGAACCTTACACTTGTCATGATTTGTCCAAACAATCGGGAGTGGAGAAATCCCGGAATTCGCCAAAGAATTTGGGCGTTCGCGCTGGTCCATGCGATCTGACCGATCAATCCCTCATGGAGCGAACCCAGCCCCATCTCTGTGTTCGGAAAACCAATGGCCAAGACATCCATCCCAGAGCTAAGTTGGATGATCAATGATCAGCATGATGTCTTTGACATTCTTTACGTACCCGGTGGGTGCCCGGCGTCGGTCCGAACATTTGCCGGTCCTCCAGTTGCAAGAGCAGGATGAATTCCAAGACTTTACCACCTGGGCCGGTGGAAGAGTTCGGTGGACAGTGGACACGTCTCCGCTTGAAGCTGAATTTGTTTTCTCTCATTCCTGTTCTGGTAAACATGCAGCACTGGCAAACACAGACAACATCTATAGATCTGTCCTTTTATACCGTCTAGCCTTTTAATTGCCGAGACTGGCTGAGCTCAACGAGTCCTCACACACTTACTGTAAGATGTTGCGTACTGACTCGAATGCCGCTCGCCACACGGCAACCTAAGAAAATCAAATCCTGAATGCACAAGAGGGGGTCTCAGTACCTGTAGTTAAAGGCCAGAAGGCAAACTCCACGATGCGACGAACCGACAGGATGACGTCGTTCGTTCTTGTCTACCGCGTGCACTAGCCCTTTAAAGGAAATGAGAGTCACAGCTTGAGAACAGCACAAACATTGCAGGTACGTCGGAGTGATCAACTCCGATATCCTCCCAACTCATGAGCAGCTTTGTTGGCAGTAAACTCATGAGTGGGCTACTGCCCCCTGCTGCTGAAAAAAAAAAAAACACGCACATTCCAAAAGGAACCTTGTGACTCCAAAGGATACACACACACTCACACACACCCAGTTTGGGAAAAAAACTGGCTCCCAACGTCTTATAACAAAACCCTGGCTCAAAATAAAATGCGGTGTGCCACAGGTTATATCTAGATGCAGAATCTGCTTGCAAGCACGTAATCCATCCAGAATCCAGGCTGCAAATAAATTCCTGTGATCACAACCTTTTAGAGAATCTGGCTTTCAGGAACTATGTTCCAATTTCAAATTATATACAGTGCAGAGGTCAGCCAACCTGCCGCTCCATATGATTTCGTAAAAAAACATATTTGTACTGGACCCCCAGGATTTAATTCTGGGAG